>CAKAOJ020000007.1:4417500-4629485 GCA_916701645.2 Sebastolobus alascanus
TGGTTGATTGGGTGCCTTTAGCTCAAGGTTGTTTCCTCCGAGCGCTGCGTCCGGGGTCACGTAGTCCTCTAGCCAATGATGTAACAGTGGATGACTACCCTCCAGCTGCCTGTGGGGTTTATTGGGGCAAGAGAGCGCCCAGTGTCTTCAAAACATCTACCGATGCCTCAAACTGCCTGCAAACTCGGACCTTATAGATGTTCATTGGTGGAAAAAGTCCTTACTTCACACTAATATATTGTAGGTGCGGGTCTGCTAGGTCGTGTCCCAATTATTAATGTCCTCCAAGTACCCTCTTGCCTGTTTTAGAAAGGATAGGGTCTCCAGCCCTCCTGCTGAGGTGTCTGTTTCAAGACAGCTGCTGACAGCTCAACCGAACTTGAGAAGTCTCACGTCTGACAGCGAAGGATCTTTGTGGTCCACGCTGGCGAGCCGTGGCCTTTCCCATCTGAGTGCATGATGGGATGAATTTATCTGGTTCGGCTTTCTGCTGGTTCTTCAGCACATCGACTCATCAGCATCTCCAAATGTCCTGCGGGATTACCACCTGACTGCTCTCGAGTTAATCTAATCATCTGTCAGCACACTGAGACCCTTCGGGTAAAGTTCTGCTGGCCCACAAGGAACCACTCGCCCAACAGCTGGCCTCTCATGGGGGGATGATCAATCCATTCGAGTCCCGTCTTCTGCGGCCGGCAATAAATGCCAGCGAGATTTATTAGGATACATGACGTATGTAGCATGTGCTGCTGATGCTCTCACTTTCTGTGACCTCTTCGGGGGCGTATTGTTGCTTTGGAATTTGGATCTCAGTTGGCTTGTACATTGTGTATGGAGTAAGATTCCCTGTTTGTTAACCATTTGTCAGAGAATAATGAGTATGCAGCATAAATTATATGCAGATATATCATTAAATTCTGTGCGAATCAACAACATGAATAAAAGTTATTGCTCTCAAGAGAAGTCCTCAGTTAACCTGTGATTTACACCTCACTTGTTTCCTGAAAGTAACTTGACTTATTAAATAAAGATGAGCATTAATAAAACATTCATCATCATAAAGCATTTGGAACTGTCGGCTTTAATATTTCCTGACTAGTATCACCTTGGTTCTAGCATGAATGTTAATTTTTTATTAAAACTTTGCAGTGTTTGAAAAAAAATAAAAATGGAACATCCCATGAGGCTGCTGTAGAGCAGCATTGTTTGCCTTTAAAGGGGAACTATGGCCATTTTCAGAATTCATACATGTTATTCCTATGATCTAGGACAGTCCAAAAAATATTAGTAAACATGAACAACTCTCTCCCAAATACAAAAACTAGAGTGCTAAAACTCAAACTTGTGATTAAGGGAGAATTAGTTGAGCAGGTCTCAAGTTATAAATACCTTGGAGTTGAAATTGATGACCACTTAAAATTCAGGGTATGTGCACAAAGTAAGTCTAATGAACTACAACAGAGGCTGTTCTTTCTTAGGAAATTGAATCATTTTAGAGTTGAACGTTGTATTCTTCAAATGTTTTACAATACTGTTTTGCAGAGCGTTCTGTCGTTTGGTCTGGTTTGCACCTTTGGTAATATGCGTGCTCAAGATCATGTCAAACTGCAGCGCATGATCAAGACAGCAAGTAGGATCATTGGGATCGATCAGGTGTCTGCACCACAGCTGTATAGGGACCTTATTCTAAAAAAAGCTGATCAGATCCTCAACGATCCTACCCATCCTCTCCATCAGAAATTCTAAAGGAGTAGCAGATCAAATAGCAGATTCATGCAGCAAAACATTAGAACAACGAGGTATAGCAAATCTTTTGTGCCGATGGCAATTAAACTTCTAAACGAGAGGTAAATAGGCTGTAGCCCACCCTATACTGTATATTCTGGATATAGGCTTTTGAACTGTGTATTTTCATACCATTTGATTGTGTTTGGACGGTGTTTCTCTGTATAATAAGACTGTTGGATTGAAGTTTTATATGTTTTTATGAGACGTGTATGACCATATGAATTTCCCCTTTCGGGGTATTGTAAGTTGACCTTTGACCTTTGATCTTTGATGTCATTGGGTATAAAGTGAGGAACTGCTCCATAGACAATGAATGGGGAGAGATGTTACAGATGATGCTGAGAGCACCCAGGGGAATGATCTGAGTTTATGGGAACATTTTCTGACAACACTACAATAGAATAAAGCTCATTTGGGTATAAAAAAGAAAACATACATTCTGTGGGTCCACAAAATCAGTCTCCCATTCATCGTCTATGTATGTCCAGACTTTATATCCTATGACATCACAAGTTTGAGACTTACTTCTCTGGTTTCTGGGTTTGAGAGAGAGGAGCTCATGTTCACAAATATTGATTGAACTTTCCTAATCCGTGGAAATAACATACTGGAATTCTTAATTTAGGTGGCGTTCCCCTTTAATGTGACAGTTCACCATTTTACTGGCAGGAGGACGACTTCAGAGCTGCTCTTCAAGGCCCATCGCTTGTTGATCAGATGCTGTTCAGTGGTACCACGAGGCATTAATCAAGCTTTACAATGTATATAGAGCTGTATATTAAAATTGAAACCTTCGTTTTGCCTGTCTGGTTTTGATCTTGGTGTTTTGCTGCAGGGTCTAAATCAGGAGGAAATTAGGGAATAAACATCAGTGAGATTCAAACATTTACAACTTGTTGCATCCAAGTTCATTCTTGTTATGTAACTCTGGTGGATAGCAGTGTTGACATGCGCTGCCTCTATTCTGTAAGTCAAAATGCTAACATAGACATTCATAACTCTGAAGTGCTATAATTTACAGATTCCCTTGTCTTTAGTGTTTTACAGCTCGCCCCCCTCCCTGGTTACATGATTCTGTTACAGCAGCTATTTCTGTAGAAGCATTAATATTTCCCAGACAATAAATTACCATCACAGATCATACTTCACCACACTATGATCTGTGCTTGAGAAGTGTGTATTTCCACACTTCATGGGACATTTATTAGGGAACTTATAAGTATACTTGCTGATATTTGGGATAGGACCCTTTAATTACACTGTCACTTAATTGAAGAATTCAGAAGGACTTGGGGGGGACAGTCAGATTATTGAGGGTTTACTGTAAACCACCCCCAAGAAGTCTGGAGCCTTGTGACACAGGTGGCTGTGTGCACATGCCTGATCTGGAGCTCAGGGGTCAGTGGTTATTCGAGGCCCCCGAGCCAGCTGTTTCCCCCCCATATCCTCTTTGGTCCGGCTGGCTGGCTACTTGAGGGGGTATCCGCCATAAACCACTGCTAGTCATGCCTCACCGTCATCACCAATCCACACCTGTTTTTGACCTAATATGTGAGCTGAGAGTGTGAGCGTATTACAGTAATTGAACTGGAAGGACATTCACAACACCCCCCTCTCCCCCTCTGTGTGTGTGGGCATGTATTACCCATGTTGTGGGGACATAAACCGGTTTACACAGTCACATTGTGGGGACTCGCCTTCCAAATGGGGACAAAATGCATGTCCCCATAACGTATATCATTATATTTTAGGGTGAGGGTATAGGTTTAGGTTAAAGTGGCAGTAGGCAGTATATTTTTGGTATCATTGGGCAAAAATTCCATAATAACCCTTCAGCATATTGTAATTCAAGTGTTCTGAGAGAAAACTAGACTTCTGCACCTCCTCATGGCTCTGTTTTCAGGCTTTAAAAAATCTAGCCCGTGAGGGGAGACTTGGCCAATCACAGGTCATTTCAGAGAGAGCGTTTCTTTTGAGCGTTCCTATTGGCTGTGCTCTGGCTGGTGGGCGGTGCTTGGTATTTCCTCCACTGTTCTCAACATGGTCACACACTTTCTCATTTTACAGCTAAACAGTACACTACAAGATGTTTCTGAAAACATTTGAGGCAAGAAATAGGCATTACAGTAACAGAATATTAATTCATACTTGATCAGCGCTGCCTGTTTGACCGTTTGGTCGGAGTTCGCGAGTGATTGACAGCTGCTCAGAGACGCTCCAGCTCGGCTCTGATTGGTTGTTTTCCTCCAGTCTGTGAAATCTTGCAGATGTCATCAGGAGCACCGGAAGACAAATGCTTTTTTTCAGATACCTGTTTCATGCACTACTGTCAGGATATAGTGACCGTTTTATAAAAATAACTTTTTACAATCATATTTGCTCCAATTCTACCCACTGCTGCTTTAAGGTTAGGATTATGCAAGTAGCAGTTACAGTCAGGGTTAGGGTAAGTGTCCAGGAAATGAATGTAAGTCAATGTAATGTCCTCGAAAGTTATGAAAACACGACCGTGTGTGTGTGTGTGTGTCTGTGTGTGTGTGTGTGTTTATCAAGTGCATTTCTCAAAAATGAAAACAGGGACGTCCATCACCCTTGGATGAGCCACAGGAATCAGTAATTGAGAAAGAGGGAGCACTATCCTTAATGAAAAGTCAGTACAATAACATCCTCACAGTGTTGCAGTCAATGATAAGTAGCCTCCTTTTATTCTCGTGTTATATCCACTGCCTATAGGGACTCATCATTCCCTGTGGTGTTTATATAGTCAGCTTAAACCGATCACTGATCGATGTATAGCTTGCTTTTCAAAGCCTCCTCGTGTTTTGTTTTTTTTGCGACGTGCGTCACTCACTGGCGCGCATCAAAAGACGCAAAGGCGCAGTTTGTAACCTACCGGTCTGCGTTTGGAACAAAACGTCGCGGCGGTATCGCTGCCCCTCTGCCCATCTTTATTATTAGCGCTTCGCTCCGCCCTCCTACCTGTAAATCTCCCCGCTCTCCTCTGGAGCGGATCTGACAGGCGCTCTCTCTCTGTCCCTCTCTCTCTCTCTGTCCCTCTCTCTCTCTCTCTCTCAGCTGTGCCGCTCCGTGCCGTGCCGTGCCGTGCCAGGGCTGCGGGGGATCGAATGGAGACGGTGCTATCCACCCGAGCTCCGCTCCTTTTTACGCAGAACTGACAACGAGGATCGCCCGCGACATCGTGTCGTCTCCAGCTCCAGCTCAGACAGCTGTACAGTTAAATCATCTCTCTGTGCGTGTTTTTTTTTTTCAGTCGTTTGACGCGTAAAGACAGTGAAATCGATCGATCGACTTCTCCCAGACCGACAGGATCCCTGAATGGAAGACGGCTAAAAGAGAGGTCGCCTCAAACATTTCTCACCGTGTTTACCAACCACGACCCGACGGATCATTGAGCAGCCTCGACGGGCGGCACACGACGCCGTCTTCGCCATGGCTCTTGGCGTGGAAGAGCCAGAAACCCCCTCGGACTGTTAAAAGATCCGTCGATATTGCGGATTTAAATGCCTCTCTCCAAGGGCCACCGACCCGCTGTTTTGGTCCGGTTCGCGTGTGCGCTGTCTCACGCTGTCAAACAATTCACAGGCTGCTAAAAAAACACAGACTCAATCGGGGTGGGTGAACACAAAATCTACAGCGCAAGAAAGGGGCTTTTTTTTTTTTTTCTCTCCAAGCAATATGGCTGGTGAGCGGGGCTGGGGACGCTGGCACAGGCTCTCCAAGGCTCCTCAATGCTAGCCGAGACAGGTGGCACCGTTCCCCATGGAAGCCACAGCTCTATGAGGACAAGCAGTATCAATACTAATAGAAATCGGGACTCCTCGATCTTAATGTCCAAGATGGAAGACGTCGTCATCCCGTTCTCGTCCGAGGTGCCCTGCGACAACAATGGACAGCGCATGTGGTGGGCATTCCTCGCCTCGTCCATGGTGACGTTCTTCGGGGGTCTCTTCATCATCCTGCTGTGGAGGACCCTCAAATACATGTGGACTGTTTGCTGCCACTGCAACATCAAACACAAGGTAATGTGACTGCTAAAATCACTTTGTGGTTATGCATCATACATAACCCACTGATACTGTGTGTTTTTCTATGTGACACTTCTTCTTCTGTAATGGCCTTTATTGTGCAAGTGACACTGAGTTTGATGGCTTCCTCATCATCATCTGCAACCAGTCAAGTGCCAAGTGCATCCCCTTGAATGTGGTTGTTGTTTATTATCCTGTTGGCTGTGTTTACCAGCTCCCACTCTTGAATGGAGGGGGTGGTGTTGCATGACAGATATGGGGTGGGATGAGAGGAGAGCAGTTCCTTCATTTTTTTATTTTGCTTACATCAAAGTAGCCTTGACTTCTAGGGTGAAAGTAGACGATATGATGCTGCACATTCCTTCAGTGAGACCTAATGAAGCCCATTGGGACTTTCTCGTGCTGACCCAACGCCAGCAAGGCTGTCCCTTTTCATAGTATGCAACAACTCTGCAACATGAAGTCCCTGGAAACATCATGTCTTCTCCCAGCTTTCTGTTTTTTTTTTCTATTCTGTGGTTGCTGTAATGTGTTTTTTGCTGCATGAAATGTGTTTGTGGAACGATGAATGTAACCTGTCTGCAGGACCGATATAGAAACGGGATGAAAAATGAGTGTGACCTGCTTTAACGATGAATCACGGCTGATTCACATGTGTTATTAAAGCCCGCTTCATACATGACTCACACACGTTTGTGTGTAGTGCCAGTGGTACCCTGGCTGAGCAGAGGGGCAAAAAGGTGATGTTGCTTTTAGAGTGTGCAAAACACGGCCTGTTTTATTTCTTGCTTGGAATGAGAAAACATTTTTATATTTTAATACAGAAAAGAATCCGATAATGGCAAGTGCGTTAAAGGCAAAGGTGTTGGGAAGAGGATGTAGTGACAGTGATGGAAGGAAGAAAGAGAGAGAGAGAAAGAGAGAGATGGTGAGCTTCCTCGTCCTTTGATACGTTTGGATTGTGTCCAATTCAAATGGATGAGCCGTGTCCCTCCTGCTGCTCTTCTGCCATGTCCTCTTGGTGGCCTTGGCCCTTTTCTGTCCATTTTATTTGCTATTATGACAGGTGGGAGACGTGGGCATAGAGTCATCATCCTTAACTGACGATAACAGCAGAGAATAGTCTTCATTGCTCCGCAACGCTGAATGCTGTAAGATCCAATTTTGGGTCATTTGGTTTGGTTTTTAGTGCATCTTTAGATTTAACAGAATTAGTTGGTAAAGGAAGGTTTTATTTTACATTTGCAAAGACTTTTGCATAACAGTGAAACACAGTTAATGCCATTGAACGTTGATTTTTGCATACATTTATGCCATGTAAATTGACATCTGAAAGATATTCTTGTACATAGTATTGTGATATTTGGGTTTCAATCATATCTCCCAGTCCCGCACTCACCGATATGCACAAAAATAAATCCCCTAGCAGATATGTTCAATTAAGCTGTGTTGGACCTAGATGTTGGATAGGACATGAAATTAGTTAAGGCTTTCTTCATTTTCTTTTGAATTGTCCAGCCAGGCTAATGGCTGCATATTGAAAAACACAAGTAGATATTTACATGATATCAGAGTTAACCCATTTGTGCCCAAAGACTATATTTAGTATAATAGTATAGTTTATATTTATTTTAACTCCACTATTTTATGCCTTAGATTATCATATTGCTTTTACATTTACCTGTGTGATTTTCCCCTTTTCTATAAACACATTTTATGAGCATTGTTGAAGGGACCTGAGGCCAAAGATTTCCATTACCAATGACTGCTTTGCTGGAATTGACATATGACAGATAAAGAGCCTTGAACCTAGTAAGATAAGGAAAAATGCCACAACTTTTGTTCTGATTGGTCAAAAGTCTTGAAATTTGGTACGGATATACTTTGGTCACGTATCTAACAGTACAACTTTGAAATTATTAGAGCACATGAAAAATCACACTTTTATTAATAGCCAAAATCAGGATTTTTGAAAAATGAGGGAAAAATTGCTAGTGTTGTGTTTGTTAAATGTTTTCCATATGAAATACTTTTTTTTTTTGCCCAAAGACTAGATATAGCATCATAAGAAAAACTCACTTTTCAGCCAAACGGTTTGACCGATCTTTGAATTTTTTTCACATCTGTGCTGCTTTGGCAAGCCCAGAGAAAAAAAATAGTCGTGGGCACAAATGGGTTAAATTACAATCAGACCTCTGGGATTCAGATTATTTTCAAGTCTGCTGACAAAAAAAACGTCCCATCACCATCATTATAAACAGCTCTTATTTACACTGAGACATAACTCTGCCCAGTGTACTATTTAGGCTATTACTTGGCTGTCTGCCTCCTGTCATCTTGTTGTGCTCGTGGATCCCAGTATCAGAAATGGCACCGAACCATATGCCATCCTTCGTACTTCTCACCATCTTGCTCTGAAAGTGATGAAAGTAAACCATGCAAATATAATGAGGGATCCATCTTGTGCCTGCTGGTGGGTATCTGGTTGCATCTCATCTCTTGTAAACGAGGAGAAACGGTGAAAAAAAACGCACCGTCTCTGTTTGCGCTCCCTCCCTGTGCTGTTGTGTGGAAGAATGCAGAGCACAGCCACCCCGTTAGGTGACTTTGGTAGGCTTGACACTTGGCTGCGTAGGGAAAAGGCTTGTTAGGAGTATTAAGAAGGGGAAACTGGATCTGTGTTCAGCTGACTGGTGCGGCCGGCTAAGTTGGCATGTGTCAGAAACAGGATGCATAGTTGGCGTGGAGGGGTGAGAGGGGGTTATGGGCTTTCTCTGTGCAGTACTGGGAACCTGGAATCGGACGCAAGGAAATAGAGGTGGAAACTCTGAGAGAGAGACACACAGGAGGAAGTGGAAACACGGGGTGTGAGGGTGACGAAGGGTTTGAGAGGGGGGTGTTGCATTGCATAGTGTCCTCCCGTGCTCTGCCATTGACACACAGCTGTGTCCTAATTCTTTTAAATGGTCCTCCTCTGTCGGGAGTGTAAGGGAGAGGTCACGGGTCCTATAGACATCATAACTGGAAGAAGGAATGAGACAAGTGGATGCAAAGAAAAATGTGCAGTTTAAAGACGAAGAAGTGCTGTACAAGTTCAGGGAACCGGGTATAATCACCATTTTTACTTCTGTCTTTCTAAAACGAGACGGGATTGCATTGCAGACAACAAAACAATGTTTTATAGCTCTGATGCTGTCTCCCGGGAGGACTAAAAAAGCAACATAAAATAATAAAAGAACCAAACCAATATTGATTTTTCTAACACTGTGCTAGTAATGGCAACATTTATGGCATCATTTATCTGCAGGGTGTTTCAGAGTGCTGCTCAAATGCCATTTTTAAACCACATATCAACCACATTTGTCATTCGATTTTCCCCCTACAGTACCTCCCTCTGCAAACACCAGTTCCCGGCTGTCTGGATGAGCTTCGTTATTTCACAGTGCACAGTGTTTTCCAGACTTCACACGTTCTAAATAAGGGGTTTCCTACGAAGGGAAAGACTCACTCAAGACAGTGCTAATGCATATGCATGACTGACAGAAATGGAAGCACAGCCACTCGGTGATGCTGAAGTGGAGGAAACCACTGCCATGTTGCGAGGCTCGTTAGCGTATACGCCTGCTCTATGTTCCCTTTTTGAAATAAATATAAATATTTAAACCGTGGTGTTGTAGTCTTGCTGAATGTTTAGTTTTGTGCCGTTTTTTCTGTGCTGCGCTGCTTCACTGCTGTATGGTTATCTAATGGTCTAGTTATCTACTCTGCGTCATGCCACCACCTCCAGGAGGTCTTATATGATGCCTCTGTTATTTGGGATGCGTGGGGAGGAGGAGTATAGAGGCTTTGCGTTTGTGGCACCGATCTCTATTCAAACATGAATGGCTCTGTGAAAGCATGGCTTTATTAAAAAAATTAGAAAGACCTGACATGGTCTGTTAGGGCTGGGGAATGACCCGAATTATTCAAACTAACAACATCATGAATCTCTTATCAAACTAAACTAACTCATATTGCGGTTTCCAATAAATGTTTGCATAGCTACAACAACCAATAGAATCTAACCAATCAGCCAACTGCCCAGTATCTTTAACTCAACATACTTGAATTAGATAGTGCAAAGATATCAGAGTTGAGCAACTATGAGAAAGGAAATACACGTGCTGATGTATAAGAAATATACATATACAATATATATAACAACATATATAATATACACATTCTGGCCAAACACCATCAGCAACATCAGACTATGGGAAGTAACAAGACAAGGTAACCAGATTAGGCAGAGGAAATGGACTTGGATTGGCCGTACGCTCAGGAAGCCTCCCAACCGCATCAACAGTCAAGCTCTAACCTGGATCCCCCAAGGGGAAAAGAAAAAGAGGGCGACCGTTTAACAGCTGGCGGAGGGACGTTGAAGCCGAAATGAAACAGATCGGATACACCTGGCAAGAACTGGCAAGGGCAGCACGAGACAGGAGAAAGTGGCGAGAGGTTGTCGGTGGCCTTTGTTCCGCAGGGAATAAAGAGGCTTAAGTCAAAGTAAGTCAAGATGTATAAGAAAGTAACAAATCTGTAAATCTGATATTTATCTTTATAAGACTTTTTTGTTCAGATCACCCACCCTTAGTTTATTGTTGTGTTGTTTTGTTATGTGCGACAGGGTGGAATTTTAGTTAATTTAAATAATTATTTTTGTTAGAGCTGAAACAAATAGTCGATTAACAAATGAATGCATCTACAGAAAATCAATAGGCAGCTATTATAAATATATATTATATATAAAATGATTTAAAATTATATTAAATTTAATATAAATATTTTGCTAATCAAGTTATTACGTTTTTCAAACAAAAAATTCAGCCATGCTCTCGTTAAAGCTTCTTTATTGTGAGGATTCACTTTATATATATGTATATATAAAAAAAAAAATCTTATAGTAAACAGAATTTGGATTTTGGTCGGACAAAAAATTGATTTGAAGTTCCAAAGTTGGACTTGGTGGAAATTGCGAATGTGATTTCTTTTCTTTTTTTTTTACATTTCATAAATAAAATGATTAATTGAGAAAATAATCGGCAGATTAATCAATATTGAAAATTAGGACTGCAACGATTAGTTGATTAGTTGTCAACTACTAAATAATTGAGTATATTTTCTCTGATTGCAGCTTCTTAAATGTGAATATTTTCTGGTTTCTTTACTCCTCTATGACAGTAAACTGAATATCTTTGAGCTGTGGACAAAACAAGACATTTGAGGACCTCATCTTGGGCTTTGGGAAACACTGATCTAATCGATTGATCAAGAAAAAAAGCGACAGATTAATCAACAATGAAAATATTCGTTAGTTGCAGCCCTAATTTCTGGCTTTGTGAGCTGGTTAATTTGGCAGCAATTTAATGTCAGCTAATGTTTTTTAACAATAACTTATATTATGCACTATTAGCCAATGTGCAAAATGATGTGACTGACCAGTCACCCTGATTTGCTCGCTGACTAAGTGATATTGTTATGTTGATGTAATGTAGCTGAGGGTCGACACTAGTTTGTGATACTTTACACAAGAGAGCATCTACAGGTGTTTAGAAGACGGCTTCTATCTGCAGCTCTGCATCAGTAAGAGGAGGAGCTGACACCTGTCATAAAGCAGTAAGGAGGGAGATGGTTCGCTCTTAAAAGTACGAGGAGTGAGTGGGTATAGAAAAGTACACGTCTGCTGTAAACTGGTCCGAACTGACAGTACAGAGACGCTGGACAAGCCAAGTCAGAGTGGACTGTCAGGAATTTCAATCCAAGCACCAAACTACACGTTGTATCGCTGTGTTATGGTGAGATATAAATGAGGACTACAAAAATACACCTCCCACCTCACCTCAGTACAAGAGCCTCCCCCTCAGCCCCTTAAGGTGCAACACGGAGTGTTTTATGTGCACTTTAGAGCCAACAGCCGTCAGGATCGTACAATTGTTTCTGTCCAAACAGCTCAACAAGAGGGTTGATGGAGATCCGGTACTGTACCTGCTCCGCCTGTACAATCTACTCTAGATGCTTCCTCTTCTGCTTCTGTCTTGATGATGTAAACCATACTTTTTCATATATTTCTATTTAACAAATATTAATATTGAAACTGCTATTTTCATCTTTTTATCCGAGATCATTTTGTATTTAGCTCATGTTTGTTTGCGGCTGCACCAGCCCAGTGTCCCCATGGCAATCATGGGATCATTAAAGTTTCATCTTATCTAATGAGAGTTTGATGTGCTGTGCCTTGGTTCTCCTCACTGAAGGCCAGACTCTGCTCCTGTGATGCGACTAATAACGAGGTGGGGTGAGGATACATCTGGTGCCAAGGCTCCATTTTCTCTGGTCCTTGTCAGACTGCAGTTAGAGGGTTCATGATAAAGCAAACCTACTAGCACTTAGAGGGTGGGTCCATTATTATCATTATTTTTTTTTTAATAGGTTTTTATACCATTCTGAAGCTTCTCAGTGGCGTTCCTTATGTATTCAAATCTGAACATTCAAATTTTGGTCCAAGTGCGTATGTTTTAGTGTCAAAATGCTATTTTCCCCAGTGGCCCTTCTAAAAACTTTTCCCACGTGACCTGATGATAACGCTCCTACATTAACGTTACATACAGTAACTTAGATGGCGGTCGGCATGCTCCCAGTTTCAGTAACGTCACGGAAGCTAAGCAATGTACTGCTGTGTGGACGTCACGTTAGTTTGGATCCAAAAGTCCCACAGTAACACAAACATACCAACCGATCCATGCAGCAGTAGACCAGCAACTCCCGTGTTCTGCGAGGTAAAATGACTGTTTTTGTGAATGGAGTCTGGTCTGGTGGCTTTGAAGACATCGATATAACGGCTTCAGTTTCCCGTCAGAAAGGGCTGTCTGATGGTAAGGTCACTTAAACTGATATTGATTCTTATTTTAGGTGGCTAAAATACTTTTTTCTACTGCTCCCATCCAGAACTGCTTTACCTCGCCATCAGACAGCCCTTTCCGATGGGGAAATGAAGCTGTTAGACCACTCTCTTCAAAGCCACCAGACTACATTCACAAAAGCAGTAATTTTACCTCGCAGAACAACCCCACTTCGAAAAATCCAAACTAACGCTTTCACTTATTTCCAAACTTAGCACAGCTAACTTTGACTGAGCTATTGCTATCATTCACATTATTCATAACCTTATTGATAAGCTTTGTTTGGCTTACTTTGTTAACCTACGTCACTCCGTTTTGCTAAGTGTAAAGGTGGAAAAAACATTCTTTAAATCTGTTTTTTTAAACCACAAGGACAAATCCATCTTATGATCGTCCATCTAATGAGATATGGCAGCCTTGGTGAATTTATATCATCACAAAGCATTTCCATAATTGAAGAATTGTTATTGATTTTCATGCACGACGGCTCGGCTTTCACTGCAGAGCAATTAATCAAACTGGAGTTTGAAAACCGCCTCAGTGTTTGAGTCTGTGTCTACATTTGTGTCCGCCTATGTGTGACAAGGAAAAGCCGAATCTATGGCAGAGTGAACGAGGTATGCTGGGACACTCTTCACTGTGCTTACCTTTTAAGTGGAATGGATTGCGGAGGTGCCTGCAGAGAGGAACTGTTGTGAGCCTGTGTGTTTGCTTTTGCTTGGCAACGGACCAGCTGCATTACGCCAGAGCAGCGTAGAGCACACACCCTGACATCAGCTGTCGCTCTCACTACCCTCAGCCTAACTCGGCCCTGCTCGGCTCACATGAGCTTATTGAAATCCAGAGCTAATTGATGAAATAAAACCTGATGAAATGAGTACACGAGTACCACTGGATAACACAAAACACTCGATAATGACTTGCTGTGCACATACGGCTGTACTTACGTACGCTTCATAGTTTCCGATGTCACGTCAGGAATGCGTGTACAGGAGGACTACTATGTTCTTGTGGCCAGTGGTTGAGTTGCATATGTCTTGTCATGTGTTGTTGGCACTTGCTGGGAATGAGCATGCCTCACAGCTGTCCCGGGGCAAAGCGTGACCAGTTTCCACCGCAGCACACATGCTTGTCCCCATCCCCTCTTATCAAGAGTAGGGCTGCAACTAAAGACATTTTCAATCGATTAAAATTTTTAATCATGATTAATCACATGAATGTCCATAGTTAATCGTGATTAATTGCAAATTAATCGCACATTTTTTATCTGTTCAAAATGTACCTTAAAAGATATATAGATAGATAGATAGTAACTTTATTGATCCCGAGGGAAATTCAAGGAGAAAAGGAGATTATCAACATGAGATTATCAACATGAGTAGGTAGATATGATTGCTTTATGCAAATGTATGTATATATTTATCATTGGAAATCAATTATCAACACAAAACCATGACAAATATTGTCCAGAAACCCTCACAGGTACTGCATTTAGCACAAAAAATATGCTCAAATCATAAAATAGCAAACTACAGCCCAACAGGCAACAACAGCTGTCGGTGTGTCAGTGAGCTGACTTGACTATGACTTGCCCCAAACTGCATGTGATTATCATAAAGTGAGCATCACTGTAAAGGGGAGACTCGTGGGTACCCATAGAACCCATTTTCATTCATATATCTTGAGGTCAGAGGTCAAGGGGACCCTTATGAAAATGGCCATGCCAGTTTTTCCTCGCCAAAATTGAGCATAAGTTTGGAGCATTATTAAGGCTCCTTCCCGACAGGCTAGTATGACATGGTTGGTACCAATGGATTCTTTAGGTTTTCTAGTTTCATATGATGCCAGTCCCTCTAGCTTTAAAACTGAAACCGAAAAATCGCAAGTTGCGTTAATGCGTTAAAGAAATTAGCAGCGTTAAAATGAATTTGCTTTAACACGTTATTATCGCGGTAACTTTGACAGCCCTAATATTTTCAATTGTTTGTCGATTAATTGATAATTTATTCAGTCTGTAAATTGTCATAAATGTGTTAAAAATGCTCTTTGCAACTTCCCAGAGCATAAGGTGACCTCTTGAAATGGCTTTTTTTGTCCAATCAACCGTCCAAAACCCAAAGATATTCAGTTAACAATGATAGAAAACAGAGGAAAGCAGCAACACACAGTCGGTTTAATAAGCTTTTTACAAACTCGCTCTGCCCAGCATTAACTTTCTTTGCTCATACTCCTCCAATATGGAATGTGTGACTCATGAGTTATTCTTCAGTGGAGATCCTCCCTTTTCGAGGCCCTAATCCCTAATTCTCTGGGCCTGATTTGATGGCCATCTAGGGACAACTGTAGTGTGCCATGCTGATGTATGGTGGTAATCCACAGACAAGGAGAGGCCATATATCACGCCAGACTATGTATATCATGAGGCAGACGCAGAGGTCAACCCCCCTTGTACCCAAACCGTGCTCCCCTGCTGTCATGCTGTTATGTCTTCTTTGGCCAGTCACCGGACTATTAAAAGGACTTCCACGCCCCCAGCAGCTATTCAGAGGTTAAAGGTTAGAGGGGAAGAATATACCTGGCTCCACATGGGGGGAGAGTGCTAGACTGGCATTCCCATCATTGGAAGTGTGTGATAGGGTCTAAAGCCACCTGATCCTCGACTAGTCAAACTGGCAGTGGAAAACCATTTGCATAAAGAGCCGCTGGTTGAGACCGGCTAGGCTAAGCTGGCGAGGGAGGCCTGCGGGAGGGAGATAGCTAGCTAGTGCCGGGCTGGATCATGGCTTATGGTTTCTAGTCTACCAGCTTTCTTCCTCAGCTGTTGTTGTCCTTAACATCAGAGGGTGTGTGTGTGTGTGTGTGTGTGTGTGTGTGTGTGTGTGTGTGTGTGTGTGTGTGTGTGTGTGTGTGTGTGTGTGTGTGTGTGTGTGTGTGTGTGTGTGTGTGTGTGTGTGTGTGTGTGTGTGTGTGTGTGTGTGTGTGTGTGTGTGTGTGTGTGTGTGTGTGTGTGCGCGTGCGCGCGTGCGTGCGTGTGTAGGTTGGGTGCTCTCCCTTTAGCCAGGCCATTGAATGCTATCGCAGCAGTTTCAACGATTAGAGAGAAGAGTTAAGATGAAGTTCTTTTGAAAAGGTGTGGATATGTCTCTATATGTAATGGTTAGGGCTCAATCGATTAAAATATTTAATCGCGATTAATTGGAAATTAATCAAATTTTTTTATCTGTTCAAAATGTACCATAAAGGGAGATTTGTCAAGTATTTAATACTCTTATCAACATGGGAGTGGGCAAATATGCTGCTTTATGCAAATGTATGTATATATTTATTATTGGAAATCAATTAACAACACAAAACAATGACAAATATTGTCCAGAAACCCTCACAGGTACTGTATTTAGTATAAAAAATATGCTCAAATCATAACATGGCAAACTCAAGCCCAACAGGCAACAACAGCTGTCAGTGTGTCAGTGTGCTGACTTGACTATGACTTGCCCCAAACTGCATTTGATTATCATAAAGTGGGCATGTCTGTGAAGAGGAGACTCGTGGGTACCCATAGAACCCATTTTCATTCACCTATCTTGAGGTCAGAGGTCAAGGGACCCCTTTTTTCCTCGCCAAAATTTAGTTAGTTTGGAGCGTTATTTAGCCTCCTTCACGACAAGCTGGTATGACATGATACATTGGTACCAATGGATTCTTTAGGTTTTCTAGTTTCATAATATCCCAGTATATTCTCTCTAGCTTCAGTAATGGTATTTTAGGCTGTAGTTTAAGAAGGACAGCAACTTTTATTTTCCTTACCTGCCAATGGTACCACTGCAAACTAGTTTGTGGTGCATATGTAACTTACTTTGTCATTTGCATCTTCATTTTCATGCTCACTTGTGTTTCTCAAAGCTGCAAATGCTTGTGATTTTGAATGTGAGAGTGACAGAGAACCAGATGTGAGAAGCATTCTTGTCATTCATTGTCCAATATTACTTAGAGTCTACATGCACATGCAATGTTTGTCTATAGTCTTATACTGCAGAGGTTATCTCACCATTTTATACATTAAACTCTGTTCATATCAAGCCATATAGTCACATTTTTATTTCAGGTTTGTCATACAGAAGTGTTAAAACACTAGAAATGTCCCAACCTTCCATGCCGTTGCATGGAGGCACAGCAACCAGACAAGCCAGCAGCACGTGCACAGCCCTGGGACTAGTCTTTTCTGGTGCGGATTATCAGGCAGAGCCAGCCATCTCCCACTCTCTCTCCCTCTCTCTCATCTCTGCTCCACTCCCCTCAGCCCAACACCCACCCTCAGAAATCAGGGAAGCCAGTGGAGCATTGATACGTGGACATCAAAACATGGTTAACGTTATAATTGTTGCTTTGAGCTGTGTGCACTGATGCACGGAGTGAGAGATGGAGACAAAGAGAGAGAGGGAGTGCGTAGAGGACTCGGCAGTGACCTTCAAAGATCTCAGCAGGCGGTGTTTCTGCTTCCTATTTAGAGATCGTGTCTCTCTCTCTCGCTCTCTCTTAGCAACATACATGGCTCTGTGTGCCGGCCCTGTGGGTGAACATACAAAGCACATACGAGATCTCAGAGACGGATAGGAAAGTGTTAGGATTACACCACCACCACAGCCGCTGCCCTCAGCAACCTGTCTCAATTAACCTCCAAGGGGGCTAGGCTAATATGCTAATTGTCATTCTCCTCGCAGGCTAACAGCAGGCTCAGGTTTCTCTCTGCGTGCCAGCAAATGTGCCTTCATGGCCACCATGCTACAATGCTAAGATCGCACCCCATTTGGCAGCATCCCAGTCAGTGTCTATTAGTTAAGTGAGCACCAGACACTAATAAAATGTTTTTATGGGGAACTACAAGTCTGACTGACAGTGAAGGGCAGCCTACAAGCTGATCCCTGTTCAGCACAAAGCGAGCGGGGCCTGCTACACAATGATTTTACCTCTTGACTTCTCCTGACATTTGCCAGAGTGCCTGCGCAGAATGAATAGCCCAGCTGTCAATTACGGCCGTGTTTGATGCTCGCAAAAGTGAAATCCCAGAAGGTGCCGTCTCGCTCAGGTTCCGTGTGCTCTGAAAGCTGTGAAATGTATCTAGACGTGAACCAAGCGAGGCCAATTTCAGAGTGACACCAGCTTTGTAAGATGATGCGCCGACGAGCGTTGAGCCCCGGATGACAGCATGCGTAGACACATCATGTACAGATGATGCACAGAGTGCAAGGGTTCAATGCTTAATGTCTCATTAAAGATGAATGATAATGTAGAGCCGCCATGCTGCTTCCCTGACAGCCATTGAGATTAAGCAATGCTATAATTGGTCAGTATAGTTGGAAGTTGCGTTTCTGCCCCCCTGGGGACCATTTGTAGATATTTTTAGTCTGTATTAATGTGTGAATTTAACATGAATGGTAGCTACTTTAAACACCATGGATGAACATTAATGATAAACAATGCAGATATAAATGTAATGTATGATCTCCTCCACCGATGATGTGCTTTGAGGGTTGATGTCAATGATTCTCATGTATATTCCTGTCTATGAGCCCCATTAGAAACCATGTAAATGAATACCCTTGATGGCACACATGCCCATACGCACACACACACACACTCACACTCACAGAGACATGAAATACAGTGGAAACGTCTTATAGTGATCAACCGCTTATATGGATCAAAAAGCTTGTGAAAGAATCTTTCCTGTACAAATGCTGTTTAAATAATTCACTTATAGTGATCAAGTAGTTCGCTTACAGTGTCCATTTTGGGTCTTTTCATGCATGACAACATATGGGAAAAAAATTTAAAAACTACAGTAATTATATATATATATATATATATATATATATATATATATATATATATATATATATATATATTTTTACCTGAGGCTGGTGCTGCGTGCGCATCGAAATTGTGAAGGGAAAAAGAGAGATTTTCTCTCAATGAAAAACGTAGTTTCCTTGAAAGTTGTTGCTCAGGCTACCTTGTGTAGTCTACTCAAACAACGAGAAACAGTCATGGCTGCTAGTGCTACACGTTCTCATCCCAACTCGTCATATACTGACGCTTTATTAGACCCCTAGGCGTCACTTTTTGGTCACGGTAAACACGTGCTTAATGTTGTGAATTAAACAAGAACACATGCTTAGGTTCAGGCAATAAAACCACTTTAGTTAGGTTTGTACAGTGAGAACGAACAGCTGATGGTAACGTGAAGCACGGAACACGAACAGCGGTTGAATGGATGAAGGCCCTGTGTTGTTGGACTCTTCAAACTATGTCACCACATCATTTCCCTGAGTGTTTAGTATTGACGCAGAAGGGTTTACATTGTAGTTAATGGAAATCCCGGTGCGTCTCATACCGGCGCTCAAGGGTGCCTTGTGCGTCGTATTGAACGCCGACGTCCGTGACAAAGCGTTGGTATTTGACGCCCTGGGAATGGGCTGGCTAGTGATGGAGACAGAAAATCAATTCGCAAGGGGAAAAGCAGCTGTGGTTGAAGCTGTGTTTGAAACAGCTGCACTGTATTTTGTAACAGTCAGTGAAATTCAGTAAATAGCGAAGCTGTCCGTTTCATTATTTTATATTCTTGTAACAAATATATAAATGTCAATTAGACGGTAATCTGCATGAGAAATAAAGAAAAAGAAAAACTATTTGGTTATACTGTAATAATCATCCGCTTATAGTGATAAATTTGACCCTTTCAGACGTGATCACTATAAGAGGCTTCCACTGTATATTCATATTTGTATGAATGGATTGGCCTGGTTGTAATTTCAGTCAGTATATACTTTTTTATCATGTATCTGTAATTGTTAGGGCCTCAGTACCAGATGTGATGTCTCATTCTTTGGTCCTGTCTTGTCAGATGGACTTGCGTAACGCTTTGAAGTGTTGACACGTTCCTCCCTTTCCTTGTCATAGCTTTAATTGGAGTGCCAGTTTTCCTGTCTTACATTGAAAATAGTGTAGTAATAACAATTCAGTTTGAGGTCAAGCTACATAGATGTGGCTCCGTGGTTATTATTTGAGACATTAGAATCCGAAATAGATTGCAGCGCTGTTGACACTCCGCTTAGAAATGTGTCAAATGTGAGAGAACAATGGCAGGCAGATGTATGCGTGTATGATAAGAAAGTCATTTGTAATATTCTTTCAGTACTAATGGCCATTACTATTCACTGTATTATTTTAATGGTATTTTCTTTGCCGTTGTCAATCAGGATTCGCGCTGTGGGTGCTTCTGGGTAGTTTGTGGTCTGTGCTGAAATGCGTGCTTCAATTATGATGTCGACCGGGGGGAGCAGCAGGGATTCGTTCTAATATCCAGACGACGTGATGGCCGTCCACGGTGCTCATCTGGGGCGTGGAATCCATTTGGCGCGGTGACACACAGCAGTTGTGCTCCATCTCAGTGTTTTGGCAGGATGCGCTAAACATAATGGCCATTAGGCCTCAGCTATTCTGCACAAGTGAAGCTTTTCAGCACCATGGAGAGCTCAGGAAGGGAGCCTGAGCAAAGGCTTCTCATACACAAGTATGTGGGGCTATGTCGCTGCTGTTGGGGGCTTAAAAAGTGGTTGTTAGACATTTCATATCTTTGTTTAAACAATATAACACCTTACAGTTGCTTATATAAAAAATACAAATGGCTCTACAGATTCCTCCATTCAAACTGAATGAATGGAAAGGAAAAATGAAAGTTATATCTTTACAGCTCCCAGCTCTTTAATTAATGCTCAGGGACTGAACAATGAGTTGGAGTCATCACATCTCAAAATCAGGGTTTAATTGGTTGCATTGAAACTAAGCAGGGATATGAACAGCTTGCTAATATAGCAGCATTGGAGTGATGGTGATGCATGGCAGGCAGTACTATCTGAATATCCCAATACACACTGAGTGTTGCAGACATTAATAAGGAGTGCAGCATCTGGTGGAAAACAAGCCCGAAAATAATTTTTCTTCTTGCCTTGCACACAAGTACAGGTATCAGACGTAACAAACGTACTGAGGATAGCGGTGCTTTTCTAGATGCTTACCAGCAGTGGGGCTAAAAATGTAAAGTTTGAGAGTGGAGCTAAAGGAAAGGGTTTATCCCCTTGGGAGCATTTGCTCAGCAAATTTCATGGCAAACTGCTTATTAGATTATGCATATTAGATTACATTACGTGCAAAGTTGACATTTTGGCCTAAGGGGTGCCACTGGGAGGAAGCTCATGAGTGTTCAGAATCGACAGGATTCATTCTTTGGGGAGCATAAATGCACGCAGTAAATGTCATATAACATTTCTTGTGTAACTAGAAAGTTTGGCTCGCAGAAATCAAGCGGCCAAAACACATGATGTTGCAGAATGTTGTTTAAGATTAGTAACCCAAAAACAAAATCTTTCCATCTTTTGTGAGTATGTGCACTTTACTAGTCCCACTTGGACAAGCTACACAAAGTTGAGATTTACGTTATTGTGTTTTAAGTGAAAGGGAGAGAAAAGGCTCAAAGGATTAGAACTAACTGATGACTTTGGCAAATGTATCTTGGTTAAAGTTCCCCAACTCCAATGAATAGCAGGAAAAAGATGGTATTAGAGCCTGACTGATACTGGAGATTTGAGGTCGATATGGTACCGTTATTTGGGAACATTTAAAAAAAATATTTATTTTCTAACATAAACACGTAACACGAACAAAATGTTTTGATAAAAATTGATACCAACGTCGTTTTACTATTGGCTCACAAGCCTTGTTAGAAGTGGGAACCAAATGTCAGATATCTCCCAACAGAGATAAACAAAACATTAATTTTGGGCCTGCCAAAATTTTTAAAATGATTAATTCACAATCATAATATTAATTTTCCGGAAAAGCCATACTTTTATTTGGCACCTTTCTAAAAGCTCTGTGGATTTATTATTATTATTTAAAAAAAAAAAAATATTTGTCTACATAAAAATGTTATCAATAAGACCTTTAAAGAATAAAAAATAAACCTGTCTTTACTTCTCAGACTTAGTAGAGGCAACACCATTTCTATATCACCTGACGTTCCTTGTCAGCCAACATATAATATGCCAATACAATAAACTGTATGTCTCACTGAATTATCAGTCTGGCTGTAGACGCTATGTTAACCACTGCTACAGTCAGGCATGGGGCCAGTCCTGAGCAGTCAGCTGAGAGCTTTGGCAATAGGCCTTCTTCATAGCAGACATGTTGACATGTCATATCAGGAAAAGCACAGGTGTGATTAATAACATTAGTAATGGCTGCATTCCATTTAAATGAACCAGTCCCAGATCTTTGGTATCGTGCATGCTGGCTCACGGATGGCGTACTGGGACAGAGCCATAATTAATGGTATTAGTTCCACCTGTGCTTTTCCTGCCAAGTAGAATTTTCTGCTCTGAAAAAGACCGACCACAAAACAGCTGAATCCACTGGTTGGAGATGGTGAAATGGAAAAAATTTGATTATTAATGTTGATAACTTTTGTTATGTTTTTATTACTTTATATTTTACTTTAAATGTTTTCAAAAACTGGTGTTGCTCAGGAGGACTTCTAATCATGATCATCTTATGTTTGGTTTTATAATTATACCTTATGTATTTAACCTGCAGTAGGCAGAATGTCTTTGGCTTAATAACCTTTCAGCGTATTGTAATTCAAGTGTTCTGAGAGAAAACTAGACTTCTGCACCTCCTCATGGCTCTGTTTTCAGGCTTTAAAATATCGATCCCGTGACGGGAGACTTTCAGCAATCACAGTCATTTCAGAGAGAGAGCGTTCCTATTGAGCGTTCCTATTGGCTGTGCTCTGGCTGGTGGGCGGTGCTTGGTATTTCCTCAACTGATCTCAACATGGCTGCGAGGTCACAAACTTTCTCATTGTACAGCTAAATAGTACACTACAAGATGACACTGAAAACAGTTGAGGCGAGAAATAGGCATTACAGTAACAGAATATTGATTCATATTTGATCAGCGCTGCCTAGTTTGACCATTTGTTCCGAGTTTGTTAGTGATTGACAGCTGCTCAGAGACGGCAGGCTCCAGCTCGGCTCTGATTGGTTGTTCTCCTCCGGTCTGTGAAATCTTGCAGATGCCATTAGGAGCACCGGAGGACACAGAGGAACATGATTTTTTTTTCAGATTACCTGTCTCATGCACTACTATCAGGATATAGTGACCGTTTTATAAAAATAACTTTTTTTAATCATTTGCTCCATTTCCACCCACTGCTGCTTTAATTGGCTCTAAACAATTAGTAGGATTAGGAAATATTCATTAATATCATTTGTAAATAATAACACAATCACTGCTGAAGCCTGACAGCAAGGCTTCTCTATTCCTCTAAGGGTGGCTTTTTAAACAGCTGAGTAACTGTAAAAACATGACATTAAAAGAACCCATAAGGGCTAATGTGTCGTATTTTCCCCTGTGGTGCAGGGCTGAGAGATTTTGAATAAAAACATTTTGCCGGCAAGAGGGGTCAGAATATCAGGAGCGGGTTGGCACATCTGCAGGAACAGGCAGTAATGGAATGAAATCTTGAGGGGGTGGGCGATTGAAAGAACTATCCCACGCAGACATTTAATTGAGACTTTAAAGGGGCAGAAACACACTCCTGAGTGCAGTCATTTGTTATGTCCTGACCAAAGTGAGAAGAACACTTACTGTAGATGTTAGTTCTCTAAAATCGTTGCTGTGTAGAAATCGTGACTGCCAATAACAGATTTGGTGACACGGTTGGATTTCGGGATAAGCCTAGAAAAGAAAAATGTATGAGGGGAAGTTGAATGTGTATAAGGATGCTGAGATTTCAGGTTTGTAAAGTAAATGTAAGTAATGACAATTACTTCAGACAGCAGTTTTGAGGCCTTTGCTCACCAAGTTTGTATTTTTCGTCCGAAATTGTTGCACGTTTAAAAATAAATACAACCTCACGTTGTGTCAATCACGTTTACATCTGACACCGAAACTTTTGGCCATCATTAAAGTTTTCGGAACAGGTTTGATTTTATGCGTTTTTTGGCATCTGTCAAAAGCCAAAAGAGGGTTGTTTGACCACTCAGAGCCACCGTCCGTGCAAACGTCATCATCCAAAATGGCATGATAAACATTCACTTCATCTCCCAGCACAGAGCGCTTTACGATAAAGAAATAAAAGAACACAGAAATGCGGAATTTAAAGATAGATTGTGGTAGGTGATTGCAGAACAGCTTGGAATCGGGGATGGTCGCAAAACAAAGGATGTAGGAAAGATTAGACGGCAGTGATTGTGCTCTAGGCAGCTAAACGATAGCTTCTTGCTAATGTCATTCATTCATTAGCTCTGTTTGGGACTAGCGCTAATCATTGCACCCACGTAATTGATTAAGTTTTGTCTTGTATTGTGAATTTTAGCAGCAAATAGAATAATTTTAAGTTTTTATCAGATGACGGATTAAAAAAACGCATTTGAAAAATATGGACTTGGTTTGCAAAGACCTTTAATCTTTAAGTTCTAATTTTTAAGATTTCAGTCTGTAGCTTGCATTTCTGGTAATCACAAGTACCTAAGAGAACTTATTTCTCTAGTTTGCTTGATGATTGATATCCTGATTGAGTGGGTGCTTGTGTTGATGGACAGAGGCTGAGTATTGTTCTGATTAGTTTTGCTGCCCTGTGCTATGATCTCTGGAAGGGGCTGGAATAGGAGACCGCTGAGCTTAGCAGCTGCTCTATTGCACTTTGTCTCAAGTGAACATGAGCAACAGAAGTATGTTGGCAAATTTTCAGAAAGCCACAGGCTTTCTGAAAACTTTATACTAGGGCTGTCAATCGATTAAAATAGTCAATCGCAATTAATCGCACATTTTTTATCTGTTCAAAATGTACCTTAAAGGGAGATTTGTCAAGTACTTAATACTCTTATCAACATGGGAGTAGACAAATATGCTTCCTTTATGCAAATGTATGTATATATTTATTATCGGAAATCAATTATCAACACAAAACAATGACAAATATTGTCCAGAAACCCTCACAGGTACTGCATTTAGCATAAAAAATATGCTCAAATCATAATATGGCAAATTCAAGCCCAACAGGCAACAACAGCTGTCAGTGTGTCAGTGTGCTGACTTTACTATGACTTGCCCCAAACTGCATGTGATTATCATAAAGTGGGCATGTCTGTAAAGGGGAGACTCGTGGGTACCCATAGAACCCATTTTCATTCACATATCTTGAGGTCAGAGGTCAAAGGACCCCTTTGAAAATGGCCATGCCAGTTTTTCCTCGTCAAAATGTAGCGTAAGTTTGGAGCGTTGTTTAGCCTCCTTGGCGACAAGCTAGCATGACATGGTTGGTACCAATGGAATGCAAGTTACTTTAAGTTTAATTTTAGTTAACTTTGACAGCCCTACTTTATATCCATTTTTTTCTTATCTGTATTGGTTTCCATATGTTGGTATTTCCCCTCTGTCTTCTCTTTTCCCCCCGTCATTGCTCGCCTATCGCTCTCTTCATCTTCCTCCCTCCCTTTCTCCTGTCCCAAAGCATCTTCATCTGTCATTGTCCTTCAGGTCTCCCTTGTGTTCCCCCAAAGGAGTCACGGTCTGAGAATTTGGTAGCCAGACAAGACTGGTCTCTGCTGGGAAGCCCCCTGTTGTTCATTTGGCCCTCTACCCTCAGGGATATAAACACAGATCATATGTGATATCACAGATGACATGTGGAAACATAGCTTTGTTAAAACATTGGAAAAGACTTCACCTCCAACAGTCACTCAGAATCAGAGAGCGTGACAAGAGAGGGTTGAAGGGGAGAAAGTCGGACAGCAGGACGGGGATATATGGATGCAATCCGTGACCAATCGCCCTTTCTCTTTTTATTTCATGGGTGATTTACCCTTCCCCTTTAGGGAATTGACCCGTGCTTTAGGGATCAGAAATGGAAAACTGTGACTCAAGCGAGACCTGAGAAAGGAGCCTTTCACCTGTCTCGAAAGGGGTCAGGGTCAAAGTTGACGAGGGGTCGCAGGAGAAATTAGCCGTCTGAATGTTCTCACATGACAGACCAGTGAGCAGAACAAAGGCGGGTCGCCTTTTGAGGTGAAACCCTACCTATGCACGCTGCCCTGCTGCCGTTTCCTCTTCCTGCGGGACTAGCGCCGGTCTGCTAACATGGCTGCTCTGTAATTACTCTGACACGCAGCCTCTGACCATCACTGCCACGCTCCCTGTCGATCAAAGCGGCCCATTCTTGGCGAGGCGTGCGTGTGGGTGTGAGAAATACAGGGTTTATAGCGATTTTAAAAATGCATGCTCGGCGATAAGACACACAAGTCAGGAAATACATCTCCTTGTTATAAATAGATAAAGAGGATCTTTCTTAGCCTTGTTCAGCCTCCCAGAGTCTAGTCGTTACGTCCAGTTCCACACGCCGGTCCAATAACACAAAGAAAGGGAGCTTCCTTTGTTGCACTGCAGCTAATTTCAATGCGGACATTTTGCACACAGACATTTAATTAACGCAAACATTATGAATTCATCTATGTTACCCTGTGATGTCTTGAGTTTTCTTCCGTCTTTTTAGGTCGGTGAAATACGGAGAGGAGACTTGGAACAGCATTGGAAGCCAGTGGGCAGAATGGCAGTGATATATAGAGATTGCAGTGCATAATGTGATTTACTGCTGTCTCAGGGTCAGCCTTGGCCCTGTTGTTTTATTCACACATACAGCAGCACACACACACACAAACACAAACACACACACACAAACACACACACCCAAGCACACACCATTAAAGGCATTAGGAGTCTGACATTTAGGCTGTGCATGATGGAACACAGGTGGTGGTTTGCTTTTCACCTCTGTGTCGCAGTAGGCAGTTTGAAAGGAGCTGGTGCTGGAAACAAGTAAGCTGGGGCTCCAAGAAGTAGTCAGGAGGACAGTTTTAAAGGAAAACTTTTACATTTTGGAACATCATGTCTGTATGGTAAATATGAAGCTAATGCTAACAGCTGGCTAAAGTACGGAAACATGGGCTAACAGCCAGCCTGGCTCTGTCCAAATGTAACAAAAATCACCTACCTGCAGATCGCAGTATTTGTTAAAGGTGAAATGTTTGTCAAATATCCTTTAAATTAAATAAAATCTTTTCGTGCTGCAGAGATGTCCTGGCCTACACATCATATTCTACAGGCTGAAGAAGACATCTTTGTTTGGTACAGATACCTGCAAAAATCACACCATAATCATTTTAAGATGTTTTTCAATGAAAATGAGAATAATGATGTAAAAATGATCATCACAATTCATATCACAATTGCAACATCAGTCAAAATAATCACGATTTAGATATTTTTTTCAAAATTTATGCAGCCCTAATCTGTACTGTACAAAAAGGGTAAAAGTGGGGGGTTATGCGCGGACTATTTCTTGTCTGGACCAGGAGACTCCAGGAGGTTACTGTTCCCGAAATCAAATCTGTTTATTCCCAAAATGTTGAACTTTTTTAAAAACATAAACTTAAAGGTGCAGTGTGTAGGATTTGGCGGCATCTAGCGGTGAAGTTGCAGATTGTAGCAAACTGAAACTTCTCCTGTGTGCCAAGCGTGTAGGAGAACGACAGTGGCCGATACGAAAACATAAAAACGTGAATAGCCATATCTAGAGCCAGCGTTTGGTTTGTCTGTTCTTGGCTACTGTAGAAACATGGAGACGGGCTCCTTGAAGAGAGGACCTGCTCTTATGTAGATATAAACGGCTCATTCTAAGGTAACGGAAACACAGCGATTCTTATTTTCAGGTGATTGCACACTAAAGAAAACATACTTAATATTACATTCCAGTTTCTGCCAGTAGATCACCCTGAATGCTTCACACTGTTGCTTTAATATTACTAGTCATAACAACCTCAGATTACAAGGCACAGTGACACTAGTGGACCGCATGCTTGCCTCTGCATGCATACAATGTGCCACTTATATATAATATCAGTCTGAATCGTGGTAGTACTGTAGGTCTTCTAACTTTCTGTCATAAAGTGGCCGTGACCTCCTGATTGCTGGGGTCATTAACCATGCGTTCCTTTACCCATACTACCATACTATTTAGTATGCCAGAAAAAGATTTAGTATGTTCCAATACATAGTATGTGAAATGCAATATGCCAAAAATACCAGGATGTCCTACTACATCCAGTCGCATTTTGCAGTATGCAAACCAGCAGGCTTTTCTGCCTATTCTGGCCCACAATCCTCTGCGCTGCGGATATATGATCAAGAGGATCAAAGTTCAAGGCGCAATGTCATGATGAAGTAGCATGTCCAGTTGCATGCATACTGCATGCAACGGTATGTACTTTGTAAGGGCAGCTACAGTATGTACTAAAAGTAGAAGAAAAAGTAGGCAATTTGGAATATAGCCTTACTGTAACATTGAAAGCTAGGAGAATGATGTTTTGTGAGTCAAGCAATCAAGCTACTTTTGATTTGGAATGTTTTGAGTTCAAATTTCCAAAGTTATTACATGGCAAAAAGTGATAGAATTCTATATATTATTCACTTGTACATGCACATCTATAGCCCTTAAAATGCAGTTAGCCTTCTGGGATTTGAAGGAGAAAACGAGGCAATTAAATTTTTCCAACCAAAGGGTTTGGTGCACAGAAGTCCTCCCTGTCTCAGTGTTTAGAGGCAAATTGCATTTTTTTGTTTTGTTTTGCCATTCCAATTACTGCCGGGGATAGATGCTTCCTGTCCTCCTCTCTGTTCTGGGAAAACAAAACAACACACAACAGCTGGAAGCTCCCTCTGGTTTTAAAGGTGACTCTACTCTTGTTTCTACCAGATATCGTTAAACCAGAAAATTGCATTCTTCATTAACTCTGTTTTTGGTGCAAAACAATGTGTAGTTTTTTAATATTGTTATAGTTATGTACGCCATTATGCTGCATAATGGTGATCATTAAGTCTTTATTTCATTTACTATTAGTTATCGACTGTGATGATTTATATGAGTGTTTAGCTCCATTGGTAGAACATCATACTATCAATGCCAGCACTACTCTGGGCAAGCATTTAATGGCTTGCACCGAGCTGCTGCAAATCTTCCTATGGGACCCATATAATGCAGCTGGTGCTACAGGTGGGATCCCTCATGAATAATGGAGGCGCCAGTGTGTTCATTTGTTGTGCGGACACAGATACCGGAGCTTGCATTATTGATGGGACCAGGACTGAGCTGGGAGGTGGCATTCTTTACCCTGATATTCATAAATCAATAACAAAGAATCCCTCAAGCTATTTTTCACAATGCAACAGGCAGCGCTGTTATACATTGACAGCACTCTTCATCCAAGGGGCCACACTACAGTATTTGTTACTCTTGGTTGTTTCCAAACCTGCTCATTTGTGTATCACTTTAGTTGCAACAGGGGGATTAGGAGGAAGATTGGCTGAAGGAAACAATCCGACCTGTAATGACTGACATTAGTCTTTTTTCCTTGTGTCTTTCTAGTCTTGTGGCTAGAAAGCAGAAGGGGGAGAGGGCCTTTGTCCCCACTAGTTTGCAGGACATGAACTGAAAAACCCAGGCATTCTGGGAACAACCATGCGATCAACGCCGCCTCCTGGAACTAGCCAGTGACACTTGGCCCTAATCCTGCTTTAATAGTAAACAACAGCTGTAGGGCACCAGTGTGTTCTGATTAAGAAGGAAAAGAAATGACCTCAGTGTTACTTCTTCTTACCAGTGGGCTGTAAACCCATTCTAATATAGTCTCCTACTTCTTTCTTACATGTTAGTATAGTGCAGTGGTTCTCAGTGGGGCGCACTTGACCACGAGAAAATGTGATGCGCAACTAATGTTTTGACGTCGGAATCTTTTTCAGGGCGGAACAGTAAACAAATCTGCTCTTTATACATCCATTCTAGCAATTGGTGTTCCTTCAGACAGACAGTCTTTACAAAATTAACAGATATTTGACAGGGACAAAAAGAAAAACAGACGATGCTTCGGAGATGAACAAGACAACATGCTCATCTGACGGTAATCAATATGACGAAGTAGGGCTGCACCGAGTAATTCGAAGCTTCATTCATAACATCGACAGTCTAATTATTATTAAACTCACAGAAACATTAGCCGACCTTCCACCTTCTCTTCCCTCCTCTCTCTCAAACACACACAGAGAAGAGCAACGTCGTGCTCCCTCCGTCTCTGTATTTGCCTCAGTTCTCGGTTCAAAAGTCAAAATTTATTGAAAAAAGAGATTGTTTTATTTCCAAAATTCTCTACATGTTTTTATCTAATGAAATATTCTGCTTCAGTTTTTTTTTTTCGTCGTTCAGCCTTTCAGAAACAACAGTTTCACTGCAATTAAAAACGTTTTTCTCTCCCACACGCACCTGTATTAACTGGGCAGTCTAGCAGCAATCCAACAGCATCATCAATTACGTTTATATAAATATAAATTATACTGAAAGCGGTGGGAGATGAGGAGAGTCCAGTTTGTAGTTTATGTCTGAAAACGCAGCTGACAGAATGAGACCCACCAAATTAAGAAGACGTTTAGAAACATTACATCCCAGTCACGTCAATAAAAAAAGTGATTTGATAAAGTTTAACCCTCATCCTAGTGAATTGTGTAAAAATACAAAAATATATATACAGTGATTTGGCTGTAGCTTTGCTATTTCTTTTATCTGCAATGTCTACCGCACGCTAGGTCATGAGCCATGTCTGCTGTAACTACATTATATGAACAATCTGTGTATAGCATCACATTCCAGTGTGCCCATTACTCTTTCTGCTGTTACACTCTGAACACAGCTATTTGTAATAGGACAAGCCCAAAAAATGAGTCTCTGTGGCACACCGAGGCTACGCAGAGGCATGTACCGCGCACACACAGATACGTATTTACACATGCTGGACAGAGAGAGAGCCCGAGGTGTTTGGTTTCTTTCCTTTTGCGTAATGTTTTTTCAGGCATACTGGAGTCTTCACGGTCTGTCATTGTTGAACGGGGGTTTAAAATAGACGGGGGGGTATTTGGAGGCGGCTTAGTTGCAACTGCAACACACGTGATTGAATTAGAGCGCTGTCAGTTGGGTCCATTATAGAGATCCCTTGGATATTTTCCATCAGCGGGTCGGCCGAGGGAGAGTCTCGCTATTTTTCTGTTTGGCTACGCTGTGCTGAATGATCGGCACGCGCTACCTCACAATTTAGTTAAGTATGCTATTTGAAACAAAAGTTGCCAGTAATGGGTTTGATGAAAAGCAACTGGAGACCACCACGGTTATTGTATATGTAGTGTATAGTGTGCCCCGCAGGAGAATTTTCCAAGCAGGTCATGCTGTGTGAAAATCTCAGGACAAAATTTTGACTGACGGCACATTAAAGAGATCGACAACCGAAAGACCTGAAGAATGAATGACGCAGCATGTGAAGCACGCGGTGGGGTCTATATTGGCTCAAGAGATGGAGCACACGTTGGCCCCTCACCGCGGTGCGCTCGAGTATGATCGCATTATAAAGCCCGATACGAATTGTGACATTCTTAAGTTACCCTAGCGCAGCTCTGTCCTTGTCATTGAGAGTTCCTTGAGACTTGGCTGCTGTTGGTGACATTATACCGATGCAGGAGAATATATGTCTTGTAAAGCCCGGGCGGCGGGGATTGAGTGTGTACCAAGGTTGCACTCGGACTATTTTTCACCCTCCACTGAGCTAAAAATAACGTGATGGTATTTTGGTATTTTGCCACCTGCATTATTAGAACGCCCTTCCTTTGCCCACCGCAGCACCTTTTGATATTGAAATAAAAGATTAGATAAGTGTAACCTTGACATTTTCGATCGTGTTTAAAATATGTAGATTATTATTTTGTGTATCCAGACTTGGAAATTTGAAAGTATGTAATTATCCTGGTTTATTTTTCACACATTCCGTTCTCTATGTGTTCCTGAGTTACATTTTTTCTGTGATTCAATCAGTGTCCAGCTGTTTGTCTCACGTTTGGCACAGATTTTGCACTTGTAGCTGCTTTATGCTGCCGTTTTTTGCTGCTAATTTCTTGAATGGCAAAAATTGCTCGTCATTTTCAGTTGTTGATCAGACTGCAAACACCGACTGTGGTTCCAATTAACAGAAATTTATTAGGGATGTAAGAAAATATCAATACACATGAGTATCGCGATATTATGTCTTGCGATACTGTATCGATTCTTAATTAACCTTTTAAAAATCCGACAGCGGACCCGGCCGCTATTCTGTCTTTCGGATGTTGCAGCGGGCCATTTTCAAAGGAGTCCTTTGACCTCTCACCTCAATATATGTGAATGAAAATGGGTTCAATATGGGTACCCGCAAGTCCCCCCTTTAGAGACATGCCCACTTTATGATAATCATATGCAGTTTTGGGCAAAAACAATGCAGTTTTTTGCATACAGTATAAATGTGTTATTTTCACCTATTCTAAAATGGTGTATTTAAATATTTCTACATACTGGGGTCCCTAAACAGTCTTGGAATTACATAAATTGACTGGGTACTGTAGAATAGACTGGAAAGCTGAGTCTCTTGTGGATCCATTGAGTCCAATTGTATTCATATGTAATGATGTTAGTCCCCATAGTAGCCATTTCACATAGTGACTTATTTTTTACTCAGATTTTTATACATATGGTACATATGGTATGTCTTTATACCATTTGAAAAAATATATCGCCTTGCTTACAGTATCGCAATATATTGAATCATTACGCCAGTATCATGATATTTATTGAATCGCCAGATTCTTGCCAATACACAGCCCTAAAATTTATGAGCAGATTTTTATCTCCTCAATCAGTTGCATTTAAGGAAATTAAGGGAGACTGTTTTATTTGCACGTGTTCATTTTCTATTACTGAAGCAGTAGGAAAAAAACGACAGTTAATATAGTGGGTCAGACTGGCAGCACAAAGGATCAGCTATGCATGGGCTCATGCAGAGGCGTATGACTTTAAATGTCACATTGTGAAGTGGCCTTTTACACAGTTAAAGTGTTCATTCGTTTTCCATATCTGCTTATTTCTAGGAATTCATTGAGATGGAGATTGGGTTATTGGGTGGGAGGTGGTGAAACACTGTAGAAAGGCTAACCACACAACAATCCTACAACACACGTGCACACTATAATTTGATAATAACCATAGAGACTGTATACTGTATAAGAAGTGGATGTAGTCACCGTGACGTCACCCGTTGGTTTGTCGACTGCTGTTTTGAAGCCTTGAGTTTGGCAATTTGGCCGTCGCCATCTTGGTTTTTGGCCGACGCCATCTTGGTTTTTTGCAACCAGAAGTAACACGGGTACAAAATGTTACAATTAACTTTCATGAACTGAAAACACACCGTGAAAGGGTTAAAGTCGTAAGACAAAAAACACCGACAACACCGTGGTAGCGACCTGTCAATCACAACGTAGCCCCGCCCTAAAGCATACCCTGCTTTATGGTCTATTTGACTCTAAATGGGAAAATAATTAACTAAATGAACATCATGCTGTATTGAAGAAAACTTGAAACTAGCGATTGAGACCATAAACTAATGTTTACAATGTTTACTGAGGTAATAAATCAAGTGAGAAGTAGGGTCATTTTCTCATAAACTTGTACAAATCAGACTTCTTTTTGCAACCAGAGGAGTCGCCCCCTGCTGGCTGTTAGAAAAAATGCAAGTTTAAGGCACTTCAGCATTGGCTTCATTTTTCAGTCCTGGGGGTTGCCCACTGGTAATAACAAGATTAAAGCTATTCTCTGACTACTGCAGCTGTCATGTCAGCTCCTTAACCAGATTATTTTAAGGTTGAAATTGGAGCAGATATATAATCTGGTCAACAGACCTACGGGGCATTACTTATCAGTCTTTTGCAGTACTGTGCTTTGATTCTGTGCATGCACCAGGAAAACCACAGTATGAGTGTCTATAAACAGCAGCACGACCAGCGGCGGATAAAACAATTTGTATTTTGAGGCAACAACAAATCAGCTTTCATGTCACAATTCAACGGGAAGTAACAGAACTTGTGTTACGGCGGTCAACAGAGTCCCTTTATGATCTGCTGTGGTGCTAAAAAGAGGCTTCTGAAAACTTATTTACACATTTTTATTTACTGTAATTAAGACATACACCTGTGTTTACATCCTCTACATTTCAAACTTTAAACTTCTGATTACTCCACACAATCATGCATTGTCTCTGGCCACAAGCGTCTTACATTACACCTCCTCTCAGCCTGCCTCTGTGTCTTTTCCTCCCTGTTGCTCTGCCTCTGTCCCTCTCTCTACTCCCCCCCTCCAAACCTCCCCCTCCCACACACTCTGTCTCACACACCTACTGTCTGCCCGCCAGGTCTCTGTTGCTAAGCGACGAGCGATGGACTGCTCTTATGAGAGCGACGTTTGTCCATCATGATCTCAGCCCTGCCTGTGCCGTATGCATATATTCCCGTAATAGAGTTGTAGCAGATTTCTACGGAGGGAGATTAGTGCCGTTAGTGCATTTAAATTACACACGTTTGTATATTTTTGATGCTTGTATTGAAGCCATTAATAAAACTACTTGAATTTCAAATTTTCATTGATTAAATCCGCTAAGCCTTAATATTTGAAATGGGTGCAGTGGCTTTGCAACTTCCTGGGATATTTATTGAACCAAAGATAAAAACATTGCAGTTGGAGCCAGTGTGTGAAGATTGAAATTGTGCCTTACAAACTTTATTCAACAACGTTTTTCCCTTAATATCAGTGGTTCAGTTTAAAGAGTCATGGAATTACATTGCAGTATTTGCTGGTGCTAACCTTTTTTCATTATTTGTTCATAATATTACCAGTTTGAATCAAACATTTCCCAAACATAGTAGAAAAATGACACCTTGGACATTTATTCTCATGATAAGATATTAACAAATGTATTGTAAATTTAAAAAGTACCTAAATTGTTTTGTTTTTTTGTTATTGGGGTTTTCATAGTGAAACGTACTGTAGAAAAATAGGAAGAAATATTTAAAGTACAGGTATTTAATAGACATAAATAATTTAATTATAATACTTATATATTTATTTATGTATATATATATATTTATATATGTGTATATATATATGTATATATATATATTTATATATGTGTATATATATATATGTATATTTATATATGTGTATATACTGTATATGTATGTATATGTATTTATGTATGTATACAGTATGTATGTATTTATGTATGTATATATACACTATGTCTATATGTATGTATATGTGTATATATATATGTGTGTGTATATATATGTATGAAAATAAAAAACCCTAAATAATTTTTTGTTGCAAAATAGAAAATGATATACTCGGATGGTGTCAGCTTATTGTCCACAGAAGCTGTAATAATAATATAAAAATTTCCACAGTATGCTGTAATCTGAAGCTGCCGCTGAACATGCTTCAACCACTCCTGCCCCATCCCTTCCCTGACTCCTTCTCATGTTACCAAGCTGCGAATTTCCCTGTTGCCTCATCCCTTGTGATTAGTCCCTCGGGCTCTCACGGCTTTTATTTTGACAAATGAGCCCGGTGCTGAGCGCTAAAAAGCACTTACAACGGTATTGATTAACAGTGGCTATTAGCTGGTGGAGACCAAAGGAAGACGTTCTTACAGTAAACCGCTGGCCATCCGGCGGAGCAGCCTGTTAAATATATGCACTAAATCTGCGGATTAGTGATGTGGATTTCCTCATCGCCGCATTTGAAGGGAAGCTCATGAGCTGGAGGTTACTCTCACTTTAACGGGCATAATGCATCTAGATGAGTGGATTACTGAGGCTCTCACTTAGCTATACAGTCCAGATGAAGCGGAAATGTAAAATATCTTCATTATGATGTAACACGCATTGTGTAATTCACATAGAGCGCTTGCATAGATGTTCACTTGACAGAAAAGAGGGAACACTATAGTCAGCTCTTTTTATGGACGTCAAGTAATTAATGACCGCCCTTCCTTGTCCACACGCATCAAAACAGAGCCGAGCGGTACTGTACATCATTGTAGTTGTCATCTGCAAGGACAGCAAGCGATCATCTTCAAATGAAGAGCTCTGAAGATTTCTAGCTGCTATATGATTAATCACTCTCACACACGCACATCCTCCCTTGTTGCCTCCATTGTTGCTTCAGTATAATTTCATACAGTGAACCCCCCCCCTCTCATGCAAATGCGGCCCTAACACATTCTGTGTGTCACCCCCGCTGACTTGTCCTTGGGTTGGTACAGTGATCAAGTGCACACTACTGTGTGGACAGTAGAGGAGAGCTGATTCAGTCTTCACATCATCCCATGTGAAAGCTGCTGTTGCAAGCTCTCTCTCTCTCTCTCTCTAACTCATCCTGACGCACACTTTTTTTGTTTTTGTGCTGAATTTTCAGTGTTTATTTTAGCTCAGCTTGTACCAAAGCCTGCGAGGGTCAGATTGCAGACTCCGGGGAGGTAGTTTTCTCCACCCCAGCCCCCCTATCCGCACAAACCACCATCACAGGGAATGCCTCCCTCGACCTCGGGCGAAAGGCAATCCCGCAATGCTTTCTGTCGGCCCCTCAAATCCCAAACCTGTTCCGAACACAACAACAACGCCACTAAAAGGAACGGGCGGATCACAGCGGCAACCGGAGCCGACGCTTGCACATAAACAAACATGGTGCCACTTGGATACGGAGTGCTTCCTCTGAGCTGAAAGCCTTGTCTGTGGGTGTTTCATTCTACAGTAAAAAATCCTTTGATGTGGTAAAGTTGAGCAGAGAGGATGCCTCAGTCCTCCCCGGCGGCCCACTTTACACTTGACATCACATGGGGGGGCTTAATGCTTCTGCAATACGGTCCAGTGTTCCTCCGAAGGCGATGACCTTTCCTATAAACGCACAGATCGGTTTGCTGCGCTGCCATCTTGCATAATTACACAGATTCTCTGTAGGCTTCAGTATACACACTTGCTGCAATGTTTCATCCCGACTCCGGCCCCTCTTCTTAATGGTTCTTGTTAGCTGGGGTCAAAGTCCCCTCTGATGGGGTCGCATTAAAGAAACAAAACCTTCCCTGTGGAACACATCGGGGGCCTTGGTGTGGGCTGATAGGAGAACACGAGCCAGAGCAATCCTCCATGCGTGTCCTCTCCCCATTTCCTCTTCCCTAACTCCAGGGTTAAAACATGCAAATTCTGTATGAAGCAAGCTGATTTATTTCCCCCAGTGGGAGGCGTGAGATCTAAATTTAAACTGATTAAATGAGCCTGGAGTTAGAAAATCATTTGCACTTCCATTTGTTAACCTCTGAGCTGTTCTCAAATCAAGGGCAAGTCTCTGAATCATTAGGCTCAGATGACTGCCTTTTTTATTTCCCAAATAACATTGTTGACCCCTGTATTGTGTCACGCAGTTTGAGGAGCTAATCGACAACATTCTCAGAAATCGGAGGAATTTAAATCCAACTTCGTTTAAGCCTCCTCATTAGCCTGTTTTTTTTTTTGCTGTTTTTGTACAATTAGCAAACAATTAACCAGGGGAACTGTTGAATAAAACTTGGGCTGTCAAAGTTAACGCAATAATAACGTGTTAATGCAAATTCGTTTTAACGGCACTCATTTCTTTAACGCACTAACGCAACTTAGGATTTTTAGGTTGTAGCGGGCTCAGTTTTAAAGCTAGAGTGAAGATACTGGTATCATATGAAACTAGAAAGTCTAAAGGGCGCCCCATGTACCCCACGTATGAGTCCTTGCTGCAGCGGCCGGGGTTCAAATCCATGTCATCCCCTCTCTCTCTCTCCCTATCATGACTATCACTATCTCTATCAAATAAAGGCAAAACCCCCAAAAATAGTAAAAAAAACTAGAAAACCTAAGGAATCCATTGGTACCAACTATGTCATACTAGCTTGTCACAAAGGAGGCTATAATATCGCTCCAAAGTTGCGCTAAATTTTGGCGAGGGAACAACTGCCATGACAATTTTCAAAGGGGTCCCTTGACCTCTGACCTCAAGATATGTGAATGAAAATGGGTTCTCTGAGTACCCACGAGTCTCCCCTTTACAGACATGCCCACTTTATGATAATCACACGCAGTTTGGTGTAAGTCATATTCATTATATATACATACATTTGCATAAAGCAAACAGATTTATCCACTCCCATGTTGATAAGAGCATTAAATACTTGACAAATCTCCCTTTAAGGTGCATTTTGAACAGATTAGAAAATATGATATTAATTTGCGATTAATCGCTATTAACTATGGACAATCATGCGAATAATCACGATTAAATATTTTAATCGATTGACAGCCCTAATTAAAATTTAAACCTATTCCTCTTTTGCTATTGTTCCACATCAAACGTGTGGCTTAAGCTCGTCTCTCAATATATTCACGGAGTCCTGTGCACCGGCGAGAGTTTTGAGAGTATTATTGCATCAGGAGAAGATAAAGGTAATGAGACCTGTCTCTCAAGCAGAGAGCGAGCGTAATCTCTTTGGTCTCTTCTGGCTTCTCTTAAGCCGGTGGAGTGGCGTGGAGTGGAAAAGAGAGGAGAGGAGAGAGTGGAAAGAAACGGAGAGGAACGAAAGAGAAGGCAAAGGAAGAGAGATGATAATGGAAGTGGAAGAGAAGAAATGGAGGATGGGGAGATGGAGGGATGTGTGGCTGTACCAGTTTACCTCAAACTGTATCAAGGGGATTGATTGATGGTCAGCCAACTGTGACTGTGTATAATAGTGGTTTGATTGGATGATGGGTAGGGAGGAGAGGGCAAATCGAAAGGGATCATAAAGAGAGGTTAACCAATGTGAGCGCTCTGAAGGCAGCAGTGGACGAAGACGAAGGCTCCTTACCTGTTAAGATACAGTAATCAACACTTCCACGCTTGTGTTTAATATTTGAAAGATTTTGTGTCTTTGTAAATCAAAGCTTATCAAAACCATTATTAGAACAAAGGACGCGCTGCTACATCTGCTACCTTGGTGTGTTGAAAGCCTGTGCTCATACTTAGTCATTCATATCTTATGCATGGACTGCAGTGCTCATGCAACATCTCCCACTCATCTGTTGTTCTGTGGTTACACATTTTTCTGGAGGGACTGATTCATTAAATAACAAGAGTTGTTTTTCTGGTCCAATCCAAACGCACAAATGGCCATTAATACATAACAGCATTTCTGTAGAGCTCCAAAGCGAATGCTCAAATGTATAACACATAACACATAACACAGAACACAGAACATAAACTCTTTCTCCCATGAGAGTCATTGATTCAACCGATTTAAAAAAAAAAAAAAAAAAAAAATTAACAATCCACTCTGTTTGATTATTAATACATAATTCTTCTTTTTGCAGTGTGCATGTGCATATCTAAATGTATAGGCTGCACTGTGTATTTCCGATATATACCAGGGTGGAAACATTTTAGAAAAACCTTTCAGTAATACTCCCATTTACATCACAAACTGTAACCTACAAATTCAGTGAATCTCTCCGAGATATTGGGTTTGGGGGTCCTCCCCTAAGAAAATTTGAAGGTATTTCTCTTAAAACTATGCAATTTCACATCATTTTGGTCGGACCATTATTATTTCTATAGATAACGCCCAAAAAGCTTAAAGAGAATTGCTACAGTTAAATACACGATTTATTATTTACACATATCACAGCCTTCATCTGAACATTTAATGTTTCTCTAAAATCATATTCTGTGAATAAAAGAGGAGATTCAGAAAACTTTAATTCTATTTGTTCACAAGTGACAAAAAGTTCTGACGAACAGTACACTTATTATTTTACGTAGAGGCCGTGAACGTTTTAATTACAGCACCCTCGTTCTCACCCCCTCTCCCCTGTGCGTGCCATGCCGTGGCTCATCCAGATTCTCTCCACATGGTTTTTATGTCCATACGGCTTATGGGGCGCGGCGTAAAAATGCTGGCGCTGCGCCGAATGATTATGAATCGCACAGAGAACCTGATATGGAGAGGGCCGAAAAGAGTACCGGCATCTTGTACGGTACGGTACGCCAAAGAGTAAAATGTAGAAGTGCCGACCCACTTTGAGCACTGATACATACATACATGAATACATAGTAACAATACATGTATTTGTCATTAAAGAAATTTGAGCTGTTGTGGTCCTGGGCTGATTTGTTCGTTTCTATATAGTATTTTAACTTAGTATTTTGAGCATCTGTACCTAAAACTTCCACCCGCACCTACAGCTTTGCTGTTAAAAATGTATCTGCCAGTCAGTCTGGATGTTGCTCTTTCTAGAGTGGGGTCATTGATCAGTGCCGGTTAGACAGCAGGGAACCAATTAGGGCAATAGCTACCGTCTCGTTTGTTTTCAGCTCCTGGAAAACACCGAAACAACGGCCCGTTCTGCAGAAGGTAATGGGCCCCCGATTTCATCTGTCTGTTGTACGCCGAGTCGCTTATTGACGGAGAGCTCTCCGTCTGTCTGTGTTTAAGAGAAAAGCTCATTAAAGTGTTCTGAGGGCAATACGGGATCAGGGCTAAGACAGGTGACTGCTTGATAAGACTGTTGTTGTAGCTGCTGCTGTTGTTGCGCTCTGTGCTGCTGCTACTCTTTAAATACACTGAAGGGAGTGGAGCAAACAAGACCATGGTAGAGAAAGGCTCATACTTTCAGTTCATTAACAGGCTCCACAAAACCTTTATTTATTGAACTCCAAAAGACAATATGATTGAATATGGAAATACTTGTGGTTGGTTTTTGCATTATATAAACTACCAATACCAAGAATATTATAAAATATGTAATGTGTAGGACTGCCACAGGTGATTATCACGTAAATTGAAATCTAAGTGTATTCCTTCAAGTCACTCCGTCAGTTGTAACGTGAATCATGTGTAGAAGGTCAGGTTTGTCTTTTAAACATTTAAATTGATTTAAGGGAATTTAAGTAAATTGTTCAAGGGCTTCTGAAATTTCAAAAGCACTACCAAAGACTAGTCAAGGTCAAGGGTCGACAGTCAGTGGCAGTATTCCGCCAAGAAACGGTTGCAATTTGCCCTCAAAAGGGGTCGTGTCTAGATAACCCACAATTTGGGAAACTCTCGCGAGATAGTTAAGTTTAGGCATTAACCTTGAATGGTTAAGGTTAGGCAATTACATCAAATAGTTAAGGTTGGGCATTGACCTTGAATGGTTAAGGTTGGGCATTGACCTTGAATGGTTAAGGTTAGGCATTGACCTCGAATAGTTAAGGTTAGTCGTTGACCTCGAATGGCTAAGGTCGGGCACTGACCTCGAATAGTTAAGGCTAGTCATTGACCTCGAATGGTTAAGGTTAGGCATTGACCTTGAATATTTGAGGCTAGTCATTGACCTTGAATAGTTAAGGTTAGGCATTGACCTTGAATAGTAAAGGTTAGGTATTGACCTTGAACGGTTAAGGTTAGGCATTGACCTTGAATAGTTAAGGTTAGGCATTGACCTTGAATAGTTAAGGTTAGGTATTGACCTTGAACGGTTAAGGTTAGGCATTGACCTTGAATAGTTAAGGTTAGGCATTGACCTCAAATCTTTAAGGTTAGGCATTTACCTTGAACGGTTAAGGTTAGGCATTGACCTCGAATGGTTAAGGTTAGGATAGGTTGTGGTTCAGCGAGTCTCGCGAGAGATCTTGCACATTTTTGCACGTTTTTGCAATATTTCGCAGTTTGCGGGTTACCCTCTAGACACAACCCTCAAAAGGCAGGGACGGAGCTAGCTAGATAGCTAGCTAGCAAACATGGATATGCAACAATGCAGTTTCCAAAATCCTTAAAAAAAACTTGCCTTTGCAAGTCTTTTGTGAGAAGGGAAACATTTGCTAGTACTCAATGACGTTACATTTTTGAATGTAAACATTGTATGTAGCCAAACTCCACAGGGTACCTTTAACCTTTTTCTTATTTCAGTCTACTAGCCAACATGATATCAATGTATTGAGACAAGAACCAGTGTGGTTAAAACACATGTTTTTATAAAAAGAATGACCTCAGTCTGTTGGATGTGTAGTGCCGTGTGCAGCTTGAGAGCGTCCTGCTGCTGATGGAGCTCTGTTAGCGGAGATATGAGTTCTGCCACAGGCTCCACGGTTAGGAGGTCCAGACAGGCAGCGAGCTCGGAGGCACACTATTACCTCCTGATTCATAGGTGTGGTAAGCGATGCCGACACAAACCGAACCCCAGCTGAAATAGAAATCAATCATTGCCCTTAACACACATATACTGTATATATACACACATACACTCACACAAAATTGTCCATTGCCCTTGAATGGATGAAAGTCCAGTTTGTTAGAGCAATAATAGAAAATAGAGTCAACCTTCAGGGTATAGCTGAACAGATAGAGGTTTGTGGTTCTAAGCAGCAAGAACATCACAAGGACAACGTCATTTCGAGGAATGTCACAGTAGCGTTTAGTGCAAACATGACAGACAATTACTCCAAAGAATTGTCAAAGTACAGCGGACTCTAAGGCAGAAGTTATTTTTTTTTCAAATATGTGGAACATTGGATGTATATTTCTTGTGATGTCTGAATGCTTTGGGACCTTGTTTAGCCATTTTTTAAGCGTGCTTGTCTTGAATGCTCCACATGTATATTCATCCAGTAGCATCGATTCACATGTACGTTGCTGTTGACAAAATGGTGGAAATTAGCCTCAGGTGATTGTTCCACTGATGGCTCTACAGCCTGATGACATTCAAGCATGTGGCTTTTTTTCATTCCACCTACTTTCTAATAGGATAAAATGGTATGCAACCCCCTCTGGAAAAATACTGTAGATTATAGTTTGGGTCAGAACTAGATCTGTCAAAGTTAACTCGATAATAACGTGTTAACGCAAATTCGTTTTAATGCCACTAATTTCTTTAACTCATTAACGCAACTTGCGATTTTTAGATTGTAGCAGGCTCAGTTTTGAAGCTAGAGTGAAGATACTGGCATCATATGAAACTAGAAAACCTAAAGCATCCATTGGTACCTACCATGTCGTACTAGCTTGACAATAAAGCTAAATAATGCTCCAAACTTGCACTAAATTTTGGTGAGGAAAATCTGGCATGGTCATTTTCAAAGGGGTCCCTTGATCTCTGACCTCAAGATATGTGAATGAAAATGGGTTCTATGGGTACCCACGAGAAGTCAGCACACTGAAACACTGACAGCTGTTGTTGCCTGTTGGGCTTGAGTTTGCCATGTTATGATTTGAGCATATTTTTATGGTAAATGCAGTACCTGTGAGGGTTTCTGGACAATATTTGTCATTGTTTTGTGTTGTTAATTGATTTCCAATAATAAATATATATATACATTTGCATAAAGCAGCATATTTGCCCACTCCCATGTTGATAGGAGTATTAAATACTTGACTCCCTTTAAGGTACATTTGGAACAGATAAAAAACGTGATTAACTATGGACAATCATGTGATTAATCACAATTAAATATTTTTATTGATTGACAGCCCTAGTCAGAATGATCTCTCATACATTTATACAAAGAATCAAATACTTTCAGCAGATAATGTATGTAAACTGTGATTTCCGTCCTTGGTGCGATAACCGCCGCTTCCAGATTCTTCCCGTGTCAGCGATCACATTGAAGGGCATTCGTTTGGATTATTAAATGGACCAATTTGAAGCGTTTCCTTTCAAGTCAGACCTCATTTGTATAGAAAACAAGAATGTGAGCCTGTGTGTGTATCACCATAGTAACAAGCCACCTCTAGATTGGAAAAAAAAACGATATAAATTACACCTGTCAAGAATTAAATGACCAATTATTGCATATGGACATGAGGGGAATGTGATTTGTGTGTGTGTGGTATGTAATGACTTCACATGAATGGTGATTTTTTTCCCCCTGCACAGTTAAATATGCACTCCTCCGTCTACATTAAAGTCATTATGTTGTCTCTTATTTGTTTTCATGGTGTTTTGTGTCGGAGGCCATAAATCTTTTTAATGTCTGGTTTCCGCGGTGATTACAGGGGCAATTATCGGTACTCGCTGTCAAATACAGTAGAAGCAAAGATCAGCAGGAGAGGCGACGGGCTTCTCAACGGAGAGCTTTGATTGACAGCTGCTCACCTTGTTTAGGGTGAATTATAAGGCTTCACAGACGGGAGCAGAGGCGATCGCTGGGTACAAATTCCTACTACGTGTTATCAGCCGTCTCTCCGGGTTTCTAAGAGTAATGGAGAGTGCAAAGAAAAAATTATGATATTGATTTTTGAGGTCTGAAACTGCTGCGTTGCCATTTATTGCTCAGCCACATAAATGAAGTGAAAACGGCGGTTAGTGTTACTTTCTTTGTTCTCCTGACTGTTAAAGCCCCTACAGCGTTCAGCTGCCAAACAACTACATCTACAGGGAATAGAGATACAGCCGTGTATTAGCTCATTTTCCACGCTCTTTAGCCGGGCTTTTAACACCGGAAATGTTCTGATGAAAAACTTGCATTCATTCAGGGTTCTTTTCTTATATAACCTACAACTTTAGTATGCCCTCATTTAATCCACTGAGGTTTATTATGTTAATGTCAGCAGATAATAGACGGCCAAAGACGTTACGGATGACAAGCGCAGCAGACCTTTCAATCTCCCACAATTCACCTCGTCGTCTATTTTTATCCCGGACCGCTGGGGCTTGAAATGTTGTATCAATGGAAGAGGTGCAGCACAGCATTATGAATCAACAGCACGGTACATTCATTTTTTTTTTTTATCTTTCATTTTCCCTCCAGTCGTCAGGAAGTAACACTAATGCAGACATGTCTTTATTCTGTCCTCTTTTGTTTGAGCGGAGGGACATGAAAGAATGTACGTCTTTATATAGTCGGCATGCGCTGCCAGGCTTACATTATGCTTTTTCATATCGCTCGTCTCATTGTTTCCCTCCGCTAGCCGAGGAGACCTCACAGTCGGGACAAAAAGCTTACTTGGAGCGCAGCCATTTTGAGGAATGAGTTCCCTGTCCGGCTGTGCAGATGGGCGTGCTTGTCCAGCGGTGATGCAGAGAGATGTACACGGTTTGGCTTGTCCTCCTGTTTGCCGACATCGTTGATGTCATCTATTTAGTTCAGTGTCCACAAATCATCTAATCCGACTCTGGCCTGCAGTGCTCAATGAGCTTGGCACAGAGGGGCAGCACAGGGCTGATAGTTATTCTGGAGATGGACAAACTTTTCAATGACACTGATAGCTTTGGTATCCTCGATGAGACCAATGATCACACCAGTGGAAGCTGGTCCACAGGAGGTTCTTCCTCCTCTATTTTTGAGAGGCGAGAGGGAGATCAAAATATAAAAAAGAGTAATTGGTTGAAATAAACCATTACCAAATCCCAGCTGACTCCCCCAGTAGGAAAACATTGTTTGTCACTAACTTACATCCCCAAAATAATAATAGAGCCATACCTGCCCTATTTCAAAGAGATGTTGATATGTCATCATGGCATATTGGAATTGATTTGTAAATGATATATAGGTTATTGGAAGAAGGTCTTGATTCTTCCTGATAAATACCTAATAGTGAATAAGGTTAAGCCAATCATTACATGCAGAAATTAAAAAAAAGACATAAAGACCTTTGCAGATTTATCATTGATCATATCTTTAAAGACATTATTGCAGGAAAATGTGGTGTTTGGTTTCTTCTTCTTCAAAAAAAAAAAGAAGACAAAATCTTCTCATAATAAATTTGATATGTTGGCAAAATATTTTATTCATAACAATAAATACCTTGTTTTGTTGTTTTCTTGAAGGAACTCTGTGAGACCACTTTCTAATTCGACTAAGAAAAAGGCTATCAAGACACTAAATATCTCTATGTTTTAATATTTTTGTCTAGTGTGATATACCCCTGGCTCTTTTGTTATTGTTCCATTTGGCTACTATCCTCTGTATACTGAATTTGAATTATGTTCTTTTGTTTCATAAAGAAAGAAAGTAGAGATAAGTCGCAACTAGTGTAAAATAACATGACGCCGTGGGTTGGTTTCCTCCTGTGCTCCCCAATTTTTTTAGTCACCAGCCGCCACTGGATCACACTGAGATGTCATATTTGTCTTTGGATAGTTTGCACTTGTGGCTTGAATCTCATAGTTTCTTGGTGCACAATGCTGTAATTTGTGATATTAGAAAAAAAAATAAAAATCACATTTCTGTGGTGATAGGAAAACTGTGTTGATAGCGGTGACATGTACGGGTGCCGTCCTGAGCAGATTGCATTCTAGGCCGTACCTGTGTAATCCCTAAATCAAACACATGGCAGCCCAGGTAAGCCCTTAACCACGGGATCATCCCATCATCTCAAATCAGATACTGATAATACTCCTCTTTGTTTTTACACTTTGATCTCTTGGTTTTGCCGTAATATATTATATATTGTTGCAGAGATGCATCACTCAAGTCGCATGGCACTTCCTGTGGCCTGATAGTAATTAGCCTGCACCATTTGCCCTCCTTTAGTTCTACATGGCTCAGCAGGCATGACCTATGCACACAAATAACATCCTTTCTCCGCAATGGCCTTGTCAGATTCGGCCTTGCACCTGTGTACGTGTGCACGCGCATTAGTATGTGAAGAGGCTCCTTGTTCTTCCTCCCTCTTCCCTCTTTGCCGTGACCCAGTGTAGGCCTGTAACCCAGGGACACTGGGTAACTGTACCGGCATTAAAATAGCAAACGGGGAACGGAGCATGTTATGAGATTCACTAGTTTCACGTCTCCCTGGGTGAGGCTATAAATAGCCTCTCGAACTGGAATAGAGTTTTCCCAGCGATGCGGACGAAAGCCAGAGGAACAGCTGCGCTTAAGCCAAGTCCTGTTAGATCAGCGGAGTCACATGGGCATGCTCCTGTCTCTCTCTCTCGTCTTTCCTCTCTTGTCTCGCTCTCTTGTCTCCGGTCCCTCAAAAAACTCTCACATCCCATTTCTCTTGCTCCCAATCTGTCCCGCTGTCCTTCTTTCCCCCATTTGTTTATGTCCCTGTCATGCAGTATCTTTGTCTCTCTGTCACTGTCTCCCCCTTCTCTGTCTGTCTGTCCTGCGTTTGCTCAGTTTCCCGTCTCTCTTGATGTCTCGTACTTTGTGTCTCTCTGTCATCGTCTTTGCCCGCCTTGCTTTATCGTGCTGTCATTCTATCGTCTTTGCTTCCTTGTTTGAGTAGGTGTCCTCCTTCGTCTCCTATAGCCCCTGTCTCTGTGTCCCTGTCGCTGTTAGTCCCTCTCTGTCTTTTTTTCCTGTGTCATGTCTTTCTCATTATTACCAGGCCTCCCCTGTGTGCTCCGTTAATTGGTACAATCCTAATATTAACACTGCTCATCTGTGTTATAAAAAGGTTTCCTGAAGTAGGAGGTTGAACTACATACATTTTTTTTAAAATAGAATATTTAACAGATTTTACATTAACACTTTTCACATTAATGACTCCATAAAGTGTCTATAATCTGCTAAATGCTGTATATACGTATGCACTGTAAAAGAGTGTTGTATAGCATTTCTCTTATCACATTTTTATTTTTATTTAATTAGAAGAAGATGAATTCCTGCTTTCTGTCAACACTAATTTAGTTGTTTATTGAACAATATGAATACACATATGTAACAACAATCAAATTTGTCAAATCATCAGGACCTGAGACAACATTACTGTTCATAAAGGTCAGGCAAAAGAAAAGTTCAAAAACGGGACATTAGTAGATCAAACAAGACCAAGTTCAAGTACAGTATACTATCCAAACTAGAAATAATTTCCATAATCTGCATCTTAAAGTTATAATACTTTAAGATGACAAGGTTACTGGTGCCAACCGTGAGTGCGGTTTAATACTACAGTAAACACACACAAAATTCCCTTTTGTAAAATAAACAAGTCTGTCAAAAATACAGCAAAAGTTGTTTACCTTGCTGAGAGGTGTGCGGCCTGTCGCCTGCAGCTCTTAATCTACTGTAACAGCTCACTGTGGCTGCTCCCTGCAATTTCTAAAACCACTGACAAAAAAAATGCTGAAAATGCCCGTTGTCTTGTTTTGTAGAAGCATTTTTGACGAGCAATCTCTGTCAGTGCTAATCTCAGTGACAAATACGTTGCGTTTCCTGTGACTGCTTCACAAACCAACAGTCAAACACTTTTAATGTGAACCAGCAGCAGCAGGACATGTTTGGTTTGCATTAGCAGTAACTTAGTACAGCTCTGATATAGCTGTGCAACGCCTTCTCGTACCAACGCGTCATATACTGGCGCTTAGTCAGACCCCTCGCTGTCACTGTTTGGTCGCAGTAAACACCTGCTTAATGTTGTCAAGTAAACAAAAACAAACGCTTAGCTTCAGGCAATGAAACCCCTATAGTTAGGTTTCGGAAAAAACAACATTTGTACAGTGAAAATGACACGGATGAGTTGTGAACATGGGACATGAACGATCAGCTGATCGTATCGTGACGCACGGAACACAAACATGCATTGTCCAGTTCGGGAATGGCGGACTCCGTCACTAACAATCAATCCACTATATAGAGAGGTAATTACTGGATGTATAAACATCGAATGGCTATAGGCTGAAAAATCCTGACCATTGATAGTATGAAAAACGGGGTTTGATTTTAAGAAAATGTTAAAGATTGTAACTTTAAAGACAAACATGAAACATAACGTTTTCAATAAACTTAGTGCTGACAAGGACTTCATTCTCCTATGTACCTGTTTAATAGGTGTGCATCAACACACCATTCACTTTGATGTGATATTTATTTAGAAATCCTTGTTTCTTGCATCATATCATCATATCATTTCCCCCCTTTTGAGTTTGGTTATAAACACATTTACAGACCCCTGCTGCTCCTTCTCACCGCCCCCCCTCTCTCTCTGCCTGTCTCTCTCTCTGTGTTTGACATCACAGGTGTGTATATATAGCCAGCAGATGGATTCTCCCATGGCAGGCTGCTTCGGTGCTCCTCTCTCCCTCGGCTCAGGCCTTCCGCCGGCCACTCAAATGAACTAGAAGAAATTCCTTGTTTACATTGTCTCTTCCGATCTGCCCAACCATCAGTTTGCGACTGCATCCATTATTCATGTGTTCCCCTCCACCACACGCGCGCACACAGTAAAACATTACTGCTGCTCAATGTGTTCTCATAGCCTACATGTTCGGGGGTGTGCCAGTGAGAATTGCTATTTTCCATTTTAACCTGGCATCCGTGGAGGACACTGATGTCTTGAAATCCTTGTACAATCCATGTCTAACTACGCTGTAGTTTGTCTTTTACCAAACTAAATCATGAAAACATTGTTGTTTGGTGTTTCTCTGATGTGATGCAGCAGTCAGTTAGCAGTATTTACCGTAAAATCGTTGTGACAGCGCTAATGTCTGATGGCGTGATTTGGACGAAACAGCAGCGAGGAGAGCTAGGAACAGGTACTGCTACTGTGAGACGTGACTTTCGTGACATACAGTAGCTCCAGTGTGATCTGGTGTGTTCCTATCCTATCCTACGTGTGTGGAGTGTGAAGGTGGTGGGGCCCTCTGGCTAAGAAGTAACTGCTGAGCACAGACTAGCACATACTACTACACCACCACAACATGCCTGGAGTGCTACCGACCAGGCACACAGCCAATCAGAGTGAAACTTCAGACATCCCTGTGCACTGTGACCCGCGTGCATACTGTACACACTTTGCTGAGTATTTGCAGCATGTGACGGGCGAGACGAATGCTGGCTACGTAGTCAAGACGGTACCGAAGGAGTATGGGGTGGTGGGTGGTTGGGGAGTTCAAGAGAAGACAGAATCTTAGTCATGCAGCCTGCGTATTCAGTTAGATACGCATATTCAACTATGTACATATTACCATATCCTCCAGCTTTCAGGCAACAGGAACTCCTATGAAAAGAAAATCGAATAGTTAAGATTTGGAAATACATTGGTTGAGGTTAGGATTAATATAGAATTAAGTTTAGTTAATTTAATGTAAATTAAATATAAAGTTGGAATCCAAAACTGTAGTCACAGCAGAAAATCTCTTGGTTTAAGCTAGAAGTTGAACCCATATTGTTGGAGTGGAAGGTGATGAACATCCGTTAGAGCAAACGCAGCACCCAACTTCACACCACTGTATATCTGCATCAGGCTAATAACTTTTTAGATCCACCTCTTACTCGTTCACTCCTTCTGTTGGCAAATAATAGGGCTGCAACTAACGATTATTTTCGTTGTCGATTAATCTGTCGATTTTTTTTATCGATTAATTGATTAGTTGTTTGGTCTATAAAATGTCAGAAAATGATGAGAAATGTTGATCAGTGTTTCCCAAAGCCAAAGATGATGTCCTCAAATGTCTTTTTTGTCCACAACTCAAAGATATTCAGTTTACTGTCATAGAGGAGTAAGGAAACCAGAAAATATTCACATTTAAGAAGCTGGAATTTAGAGAATTCTGACTTTTTTTTTTTTTTTAATTACTCAAACCGATTAATTGATTATCAGAATAGTTGGCAATTAACAGTTGACAACTCATCGATTAATCGATTAATTGTTGCAGCTCGAGCAAATAATATTCTCACTTTTTCGGAATGGGGGTTAATGTGTTTGTCAAGGTTATAATAGTTTTACATTTTCAATTAGTTTTTATTTTAGTTTTGACTTTTCGATTTCATTTTAGTTTAGTTTTTATTTATTTATTTTTAATCAGGCAATATCATTTCAGTTTAGTTTGACTTTTCTTAAAGGACATATAAATATGTTTCACTGCTTATTTAAGTTTCAGTTTGTGTTTACTATAATAACCCTTGTGTTTGTGGCCCACACACATGCTGTAATTCAATCCCAACGTTTCAGTTGGGAGTTGCTCCCAGTTAATGGCAGCTACCATTTATAATCAGGCGTGTGACTTTCAAAGACTAAATGCCTCACTCATGATAGGTACTTTATAAAAGTTTGTGAGTCTCCTAACACTGAGCTATTTAACAAGTATATAAAGCACAAGTAAGTGAATTATCCACTGCGGTACTGAGAGGCCCGGCAGCAGGAGCAGATAATGATCTTATGACTAAGTCAGGCTTTTTTAGGGCCAGTTTATTGGCATTGTTATGGGGTCGGAATCAAATTAGGAAAATGGCAGCTGTGTCCATGCCATATCATTATGAAATGTAATCCAATTTGACCAGACAATCCTCTTGAAATGGACAGAGCACTCTCTTGGGCTCATCTGTAATAGCAGTGCTCTTTAGCCCTGCAGAAATACCCAAGTTGCAATCGGGTTTGTTTTTGTGTTGCATGTGGGCACGTTGCTGTGTTGGTCACCCCAGCAGTGGCTGCTTGGCCTTCCTTTGGTTACGTACTCTTCCTGGAACAAAATGTGCCTTGTGTAACTACAAAAACAAACTGTAAACATAAATCTTTTTTTTTTTTTTTTTTTTTGTTACGTACGTCATTGTTTTTGAATGTTATGGGGTCATCCAAACAAACTGTAGCTACAGTATGTGACATGTGCAGTACTGGGAAATTTCCTTTTGTTGACGTAGCACATAATCTGCTTTGATGGCTACTTGTCGGATGTCACAGTGAGGAGGGACATTGTAAAATGCGTTCAAAGTGCCACATGTGTACCCTGCTGTAATACGAGCCTGTCTCCCAGGAAAGGAGCAATGGGCCGCCATCAAGAGGGCTGAAAGTTATTGCAATTCCAGGGATTCTCTGTGGACGCCATTTGCTGGGCTTAACCGCATGGTTTTTTTATGAGGCGGAGGGTGACACACACAAACCTTCACTCTGCCTCTTTGTGCATGCAATTGAGGGATTTTGTTGCCTCAAAGGGGTAAACACAGGGACATCTACTCATTCCCCTTTTCCGCCAGAAGGACAGGGACGCTGAGTGCCTGCTTGTGTCAAATCAGGAGTGAGTGAATGGCTGGAGAGGAACAGCTGCATGCGGTGACTCTGCCAAGCAAAGCATGTCGATGAATTGCCATGCGACTCTGCTCGCTCAGTCGGACACAAGGAGGAACGTTGAAAGGCCTGCACGAGAACAACAGTTTTAGTCTCTCAACCCTGCGGATTAATTAGATTAAAGAGCCATATGTATACATTCTGTCGTTATCTAACACGCATGCGCTCAAACTTATTCAAACACACAGATTCACCATATAGCAGATGGATGCCATCGTGGAGTGATGGCTGCAATCGCAGTCTTTTTTTTTTTGCCCTCAGAGGTTGTAGCTTGTCATGACTGTGGACGAGTACTGAAGCCTTAGCCTTCCACTTAAGAGATACTTTGCCGATTTTCAACCAGCTATGCATCATTACAATGTGGGTAGTATGTGTAAATTAACAATGCTGAACCTCCCTCCATGTTGCCAGCACCCGAAGGCCCCCACTCATTTCCTGGAATTTTGCCGGATCTGGGCCCTTTGTTTGAAATACAGATTGTATTAATGCATTTTTTGTATGCCTACCCCACGGCTCCATCAAAATAGCCTTCTTGACTATGGCAGAAAGCTGTACCGAACAACATTTTTTGGTTAATATTCAAAGCTTCGGTTGAGGTTTTCAAATGAAGCTTTGAATGTCGTCACCCTAACAAAATAGGAAAAGTATTTTTTTGTGTTATTGTGGTAGTATAAATGTAATTTATGGTGCTGTTACATGGCTGCTAGACCAGTGGGCAACTCTGGGGTCTAAGAAGTGAAGCCAGTGCGGAAGTGCCTTAAACTTGTGTTCTCTCTAATAGCCAGCAGGGGGCGACTCCTCTGGTTGCAAAAAGAAGCCTGATTGTATAGAAGTCTATGAGAAAATGACCCTACTTCTCACTTGATTTATTACCTCAGTAAACATTGTAAACATGAGTTACTGACTCAATTGCTAGTTTCAAGTCTTCTTCAATACAGCATGATGTTCATTTAGTAAATTGTGGTCCCATTTAGAGTCAAATAGACCATAAAGCAGGTTATGCTTTAGGGTGTGGCTACGGTACCTTGTGATTGACAGGTCGCTACCACGGCGATGTCCGATCTGGGAGTTGTCCGTGTTTTCGTCGTAGAACCCTTTCACAGTGTGTTTTCAGTTCATGAAAGTTAATTATAACCTTTTTGGTCGCCTGACGATGTCTTATTCAGCATTCAGTTGTACTTAGCTCCACCCTCTTGTGTCACTTCTGGTTGCAAAAGACCAACATGGCGACGGAAAATGCCAGACTCAAGGCTTCAAAACGGCAGTCCACAAACCAATGGGTGACGTCAATGTGACTATGTCCACTCTTGTATACAGTCAATGTGCTAGACCGCCCGTTAATAGAGGTGTGTGCGGGAGAGTAAAGGTTTTGAAAGGCTAAACACCAACAGATATGGATTGAAGCAGAATATTTTGTTAGATAAAAACGTGAATCTTGGGAAACGATTGCATCTATCTTTTGTCAGTACATTTTGACTTGGACTGATGAGACAATTACAGAGACTGAGCGCATTCACATGGTTACTTGCTGTAAGAGAAATAGATTTGCCCATAGCCAACAATGTCTTTCTATCCTCACTGTTAAATGCCACTTCAAGTTTGTGCCTTTTAATTCTCCCCTGTAGATTCTCCTCATCCCTAAAGCAAGCCATGCTCTTGTTTGTATCTTTTTAATATGCTCCATTTCCTCACACATATAATAATTTCTTTTCTTCAAGGAGGCCCAGAAGGTGATCAATCCAGCCAACAATCCGGCAACAGACAAACCAAAGGGCGATGAGAAGGAGATCCCAGTCGAGGTGGGATGGATGACTTCAGTGAAAGACTGGGCCGGCGTAATGATCTCCGCTCAGACACTCACTGGCAGAGTTCTGGTAGGTTTTCTCACTTTTAGTTGATAGAAATGCCTCAAACCCCAAATCCAAATTCAAATCCATGAACACTTTTAATCATTCGCCCAACCCACAATTTAGATAAGTGCAACAGTTTGGTGTTTCCTCAGGCAAACACACTGCAACAGTTTTTCACACCCAAATGGTCCTTTCAGCACTGTATAATCCACTGCCATGTACACATTTACTCACCTGTTTTATACAACTCCCTCTGGAGACATACTGTAGGGCAATTAATTTGATCCCCACAGAAGCTAGCGGATGTTCAGTCCTCGCTGAATCTCAGCTGCCTATTTGGCTGGCACTGCCAAGCCTTTTTTCTGCAGCAATGACCTATGTGCGGCACGCTGTAACTCACTCTGCTGCGCCTCTGCCAGCTGAACCGATGGGTGTGTGTGCGCATGTGTGTGTGTGTGTGTGTGTGTGTGTGTGTATGTGAGGGGGAGATTTATTGAGGTAACATGGTGTTTGTGCAATAGGTAAGGGGCTGTCACTGTGGCTTTTCTCTTGGTATGAATTACGGTCCCTCTCCCCTGCTGACCCTCCTTTCTTAAGCTTCATCCCTCACTCTGCCCCCAGAATCTCTCCTGCGCTCTACAACACTTTGCCACATCCTGATGTATCTGCAAAGGTTTAACTTATATATATATAAATATGATGTTGTGCTGCTGTTAGGCGTGTTCCCAAATTGCTTGAGTTTTCATATTTCAACTATAATGACAGTTAATTCTATTATTTTAATCATGCTTTTTATTGTTTATTTAAGAAAAAAGATTTGACCAGAAGCACTGCTTCTAATAAGGACACAGTTTGAGGTTGTACAAACACACTGTAAACACTTCATTCAATCTCAAAAGTGCCTCCTCTGTCCTGAGCTGCTTCGTGCAACTGCACCGCTCTTGCAGGACCCAAGTTTAAAATTAAAGACTGCCTTCCCGTCAGCAGCATTCCTCATGCGCTCCTCCTCTCGGCTTAGCAAGATGTCTGCCACTTAGCCCCACTGAGCGGCAGACAGTTAGCTATGAGCAGCATGCTGCCTGGAACTGCTAGCCTCTTTCTATTAGCTGCCTTGATTAGGTAAAGACTTCACAGTGTCTTATTTGAACTGTTTCAATGCCCGTTCAAGTTAACCCCGTCATTTCCGTGCTGCACAATATGCACTCGAGTGAAATCGCCCTGACGACAGCTTTTCTGTGTCTTTATCAGTTTGGGGATTTTCTCATTGAGATCAGATATTGAGGGTCTATTTACGCTCTATATACGTGTATTTGTCACCTTTTGTAGAGTGGAAAACATTATTTTTTTACCTATACTTAGTTCTGTCTTATCTAGCTTTCCTTTTACATCTTAACTTGCATTAGAGTATTAACAGCAGTATTGCACTGTGCATCTGTGGAGTGAATGAAGCAGCAGTGGGAGTCAGGAGAGAGATGGATCCCAACTAAAATACTAACACTGTCATTGTTAACGTTCGCTGGAATGTGACAGTTTCTTCACGCCTGGTGAGAATAGCTGCGAGTTAGGAAGGATTCGGGGCCCTTTCATGGTGAAGAAGATGAAGAATCCTGAAGGGGGGCTGTCAATTTACTAAATGAGCCTCTCTTTCATCACTTCCCCACTCACACAGCTCCGCTGGCATGGACACAGCTCCCTCTCGCTTTCATCTTCTGCTCTGACTGAGCGCTCCCAATCTTCCCTGCGTGTATGTATGTATGTGTGTGTGAGAGAGAGAGAGCAAAGAAACATAGAGACAGACACACCAACAGAGAGACAGACAGGCAGATGGAGAGGGGTTTTGTGGCACTGGTTGCAAGGGGTTTCCAGGCATAGAGACATCCCGGTGTATCACCTACTGTGATTTGTTCTACTTCTTCTGGTGGGGCTGATAATTCTGCCCAGCAGGCTGTTTGCTGACGCGCTCAGTCTAATGATATGCAGCACAATATGTACTGATGAGCGCTCCGTGTAGGTGAATGAGCATCTCACCATGTGGGTGGAATGTGTATATGTGTGCTAGTATTTCTCAACGTATACAGTACATGCATGACAGCTTGTTTAAGTAAGGTTGTGTGTGTGTGTGTGTGTGTGTGTGTGCGTGTGCGTGTGCGTGTGTGTGTGTATGGGGGTGGTTTTGTGGGACTCTTGCTCTCCCATCAGTGCTTCACCGCAGATCAAAATTGCGATGAGTATCCGTGTACACGGAACCTGGCTGGTAACCATGGCAACTGCTGTGTAGTGGCGCTCAGTCATCTGACATTAGGGGGGTGTCTGCCTGGGTAGAGCAGAGCAGAAATAACACACACACACACACACACACACACACATACACACACACACACACACACACACACACACACACACACACACACACACACACACACACACAGGTAGGATTAAAGCTTGCTCCATTCTATCCAGGTGGAAGAGCCGAAGCCAAAGCAGATTGAGACAGATAGCCTCTGGTATAGGCAGGAAGGCAGGGCCCTCCATCCCCGTTCATTTGTTTGCCTTGATGACTTCACTGCCAGGGAAAGATCAAGTATACCCCCGGGCTTATTGAATCACCGGAGGAATCTAAATCCACCCGTGTGGCAGCAGCTTGGCCCAGGAGTCCCCCATATTGTTGCTGGGCCGAATCGGCAGCTTGCGAAGAACAAGGCCCGTTTTGTTTATTGGCACCTAATGTGACTTTGCCAAACTACTTTGCTCTGATGAGAAAGGAATTAAATGAACACCCACGTCCACCCACGCTGCATAACCCTTAAGACCAGACATGTGCTGCATGGGAATCATGCTGGTCATTAGCGGCCTGTTTTAAAGGAGTATTAGCAGAAAGCTATTACGGCTCATGGCATCGCTCAGACCATGTAATAACCGTAAACAAAGAGTGGTTTCAAGAGACAAAAGTGCTGATAATACGTTGTTTCCTCAGACTGGTCGTATGTCAAAGCCCCCCGTCATTGTGTGATCATAGCCTCTGTAACCTACATGCATGAGCCCCTCCAACCACCATCACACACACACAGGGCCATATATCCAATTTCGATTAGGCTCCTTGTCACCTTGTGTGCCTTTATAAAATACCGGGGGGAAATGATTGATACTAGCGTGAGCCAGTGTTGCTCGTCTGTGTGGGTCTGTAGCTTTTTGTATCACCCATCACTTTTACAATATCACCTTATCAAATATGTATCACCTCACTCGTACATGACCTGCCTCCAGTGTGGTTTTCATTTGACACTAAGCTCGGGGTCAAAGGGAAAAACATGAGGGGTAATGAATTTAAACGTAACCGAACACGATCCTCTGCTGGTAATGCAGTCACCTAAAAAATCAATTGATAGGTGAAAAAGTCAGTCTGTGGGGACTTATGCAGAGCATGAATCAACTAAGTGTCAGCTGCAGCTTCAAGCTAGGGTTGGTAATCTTAAACTAGCAAGAGTAAAAGCCCTTTCTCACCAGTGCGATGCAAAAAGGCGGTGTGGGGATAAGGGAAATCTGCGTGCAAAGTTTCCGCATGACGACTATGCACACCGGTTCTTGTGCGAATTATCTGCGTTGCCGTGTTCCATTTTCGTCAATTAGACCAAATGAGTTTCCTCAAATAGTGTCCATGTCCACTCTACACAACAAAAACCTATCCAGACAGAGAATGTCTAAGGGGCTAACGTTAACTACACAATACATAAACTAATCGTTAGCTGTCCTAGCCTAGACACCTAGCCTCGTACCGTGACCAACATATAACATTAGAAGTGCATATCAGCAACTTTACCATCTTCATCGTATCCCAGCTGCTGGGCAATCTCAGGCCACATATTGTCCTTTATTTGGTTGTTGGGGTAGTAGTGTTTGTCGTATTATTATTATTGGGTGTTGAGAAAGGGATGACCCATTGTCATTCCAAAACACCACTACCGAAAAATGTCCCATTGAACCGAAAAAAAGCCCATTTGTCCGACAGTCTGTTACCCCGAAAACAAATGACCATTGCTCCAAGGCCCATTGCTCCGAAAATGCAAACAAGCGCTCCGCGAGTAAACGCCAGGCGCTATGCATCATGGAAACCATGGAAACGGCATCTGTGCACTACTGTAGGCTATGTATCCCTGCCGGTACACCTGTGTGGTGTATCAAATATCCCTAATCACAGCTCGATTTCTTGACACATGTGGCAATGCTGTTTCACTTTCATTAACATTGCGAGATAGGGGATTTGTGCTGCATTCATGTTGTGTCGGAATAATAGGAAATATGAGTTCCCGACAGGTAAATTTCACGTGAATGCCCCCTTAAGTCGGAACAACAACTCGAAACTTGAAAAGTTTTGTCAACATTTACCAATTCTTCTGCAGCACTTTCGCAATTTTGCTATAAATGATGTCAAGTGTTTCTAATGTCTTTCTACACCAATCATGTGTTCAAGGATGCATGAAGCTGGGTGTGGGAGGAGAACAATATCAAGCGATGAAGGTTGGGGTATCCTAGTACTACAGGCAAGAACTTCAATCTACTTCCACCCCTGGTCGTGGTGTAAAGACAATTTCAACAAATATAACAAACATTTTTTTTGAAGAACATTACCAACCCTAGCTTTAAGGAGGAAGTGTCTCTCCTAGTCCCGCGAGACAGCTGTCCACACAAAGACACTGCATGTGGAGCACAGGTGAAAGGCAGAGCACCTCTGGGTCCGACCGTGGACGGCTCATCGGTCTCTTGACAACCGTATCACCCCGGTTGCTCTGTAGAAAGACCTCATTAAGCACTCAAGGGCACAGTGTCCGAGGAAATGACTAGCTGGACAGCTGGAAATATGAGTGGGCGGAATTCTTGTGCTGCATTACCACAGTGGCTGATCTAATTGAGCCCTGCATTAATACAACAGTAACAACGTATGTAATCCCATAATGTCCAACAAAAACGTCGAGGATTATAACCTATGAATGTAGATATTCACCGTATTTCTCCACGCTGTAGATTTGCTCGGCATGGCGGGTCCAGAAATAGGTCAGCCCTGCCATCTTTCTTAATAGGATCTTGGGTGGCAACCAGGGACCATCTGTTCACATGGTCCGCTCCCTAAACCCTGTGGTCATCCCTCTGCCTGCCCCCATCCACACACACACTGCATGGCGCTCTGCATATTGACCTCTGTCATCTGCAAATACAACACATCTGTCAGCACATGCATTCTAACTGCAGTTTGTAACAAATCCAGAACAATCCAGCTGTTTCAAAATCAGATTCTGCAGTAGAGCCTCTGACAGGAAGGAAGCACACTTTTCTTTCTCACGCTTTCTCTCTTTGGACACCTTTGCCTGTGATTACCCCTCGCTTATCTCCTTTTCTCCATTTTCTAGCTTATGTGTGAGTGCAGTTGCTGACAGTGTGTGTGTCTTGGAAGGAAACAAGGTGATATTGTGCGAAGTTCGTAAGGACACTGTGGATATTTAGGGCCCGAGCACCGACGAAGTCGGGTCCGAGGACCCTATTGAAACTGTAATGTTTATTATTATTATTATTTTTATCTCAAATGAATCGCGTTTTTGAGGCCTTTGCCATACTGGAAAAGTTGTTAAACTTTGCACACTTATCAGACGCGGTGAAAAATTTGATATTTTAAGGGGCTCCTGCTCGGATGTTGCAAAATGGCTTGCTAGCGCCCCCTAGAAAATTGGCAAACTTGAGCCCCTCGCTCCGGTTTCACCTACAAGTATGACATTTGGCAGACAGATGTAACATGATAAGACACACAAAAAAGCCTCTTGGAGGTATGGCCAAAACTCAACAGGAAGTCAGCCATATTGGATTTAATATGCAATTTTGCCCATTTTTTGCGTTTTATAGGCCGTGTACTTTAACAAACTCCTCCTCCAGATTTCATCAGATTGACCTGAAATTTGGTCAGGACCATCTTAACACCTTAAGGATGAAAAGTTATTCAATTGGTGAGTTTTCACTGAACGACCTGACCGTGGCGTGGCGGCGAAAACGCGCCTTTCGCCAAAAAACAGGAAGTTGTTGTAACTTTGGCATACATTTTCCAATCTGCTCTAAATTTCGCATGTGTGATGAGGGTCCTAGCCTGATGACATCCACATGCAAATTTTGGCTCGCAGTCATAGCGCCACCTAGTGGTAACAGGAAATGTCATGTTGTACACGTTGATGTACATCTCCTCAGAAATTAATCACATCTTTACCAAATTAGGTGAGAAAAGCCTTAAGACATTGATGATGCTTCCTTTCGAAAATTGTGAGTTTTCATCAAATGGCGGCACCGTGGTGATATGGCGAATTTCGATGAGTCGCCATGAAAAAACAAACCGCTGTAACTCAACTCCAGATGGTCAGATCTTATCCAAATTAATAACATTTGATGATCGTCCCGGCCTGAAGACATCTACAGTCTAATTTTCAATCATACTCATAGCGCCACCTAGTGGCAACAGGAAGTTACTGTTGCCATATTTTGGTGTACTACTGTTAGCAGGTTAACCAGATCCACCTCAAATTTGGTCACAACAATGGTAAGGCATTCATGATGCCAGACAGCGAAGGTTTTGTATTTTCGTGAAATGCCGTTGCCGTGGCGACGTATTGTTCGCCATGAAACAGGAAGTTGCTTTTGAGGTGCTACGATTGCTTAAAAACAAACAAAACTTGGCACACTCATTAACGGCGCTAAAATATGTTAACAGATATGGTTTTGGTGCTTGTGTGTGGCAAGGGGGCTCAATAGCGCCCCCTACAAAATTTCAACAAAGCAGCCCTCGCGGTACGTTTGACCTAGATGTTCGAGATTTGGTAGGCACATGTATCACCCGTAGACTTAAAAAAAAGTCTCTTGGTGCCATGCTCTAAACCCAATAGGAAGTCGGTCATCTTGATTTTTGTGTGAATTTTTCGTATATTTTTGGCCATTTCCAGGCTTTGTACTTTAACGAACTCCTCCTACAGACTAAACCCGATCAACTTCAGATTTGGTCAGTACAATCTGAAGACCTTTGTGATGAAAAGTTATTCAAATCGTGAGGTTTTTTGAAACGACGTTGACGTGGCGTGGCGGAGAATTTGCATGACTCGCCATTGAAAGACAAAATATTGTAACTCGACTGTACTTTTTCCAATCTGCCCCAAACTTGAAATACCACATAGTAGTCCAGATCTGAGGACATCTACATGGCAATATTGACTCATAGTCATAGCGCCACCAACTGGCAACAGGAAGTCAGCGTTACGTGACAAACATCATCCGATTCACATGAAATTTACCATGTGTGATCTACGTCATTGTGCTCCTCAGAGTTCCGGTTTCATTGTGCCTGGCCTCGTCGGTTGGCGTCCCGCGCGTACCCCAGACGCGCGTAGAGGTGCTCGGGCCCGTTCATCGCTGCTTGCAGCTTTAATTAGGGCCCGAGCACCGACGAAGTCAGGTCCGAGGACCCTATTGAAACTGAAAGGATTATTATTATTATTATTATTCTTAAAATGAATCGCGTTTTTGAGGCCTTTGCCATGCTGGAAAAGTTGTTAAACTTTGCACACCTATCAGACGCGGTGAAAAATTTGATATTTTAAGGGTCTCGGTCTCGGGTGTTGCAAAATGACTCGCTAGCGCCTCCTAGAAAATTGGCAAACTTGAGCCCCTCGCTCAGGTTTCACCTACAAGTATGAAATTTGGCACACAGATGTAACATGTTGAGACGCACAAAAAAGCCTGTTGGAGGTAAGGCCAAAACTCAACAGGAAGTCAGCCATATTGGATTTTATATGCGATTTTGCCCATTTTTTGCGTTTTATAGGCCGTGTACTTTAACGAACTTCTCCTCCAGATTTCATCAGATCGACTTGAAATTTGGTCAGGACCATCTTAAGACCTTAAGGATGAAAAGTTATTCAATTGGTGAGTTTTCATTGAACAATCTGACCGTGGCGTGGCGGCGAAAAAGCGCCTTTCGCCAAAAAACAGGAAGTTGCTGTAACTTTGGCATACATTTTCCAATCTGCTCTAAATTTCACATGTATGATAAGGGTCGTGGCTTGATGACATCCACATGCAAATTGTGACTCTCAGTCATAGCGCCACCTAGTGGTAACAGGAAATGTCATGTTGTACACGTTGATGTACCTCTCCTCAGAAATTAATCACATCTTTACCAAATTAGGTGAGAAAAGCCTTAAGACCTTGATGATGCTTCCTTTCGAAAATTGTGAGATTTCATCAAATGGCGGCGCCGTGGTGATATGGCGAATTTCGATGAGTCGCCATGAAAAAACAAACCGCTGTAACTCAACTCCAGATGGTCAGATCTTATCCAAATTAATAACATTTGATGATCGTCCCGGCCTGAAGACATCTACAGTCTAATTTTCAATCATACTCATAGCGCCACCTAGTGGCAACAGGAAGTTACTGTCACCATATTTTGGTGTACTACTGTTAGCAGGTTAACCAGATCCACCTCAAATTTGGTCACAACAATCGTAAGACCTTCATGATGCAAGACAGTGAAGGTTTTGTATTTTCGTGAAATGCCGTTGCCGTGGCGACGTATTGTTCGCCATGAAACAGGAAGTTGCTTTTGAGGTGCTAGGATTGCTTAAAAACAAACGAAACTTGGCACACTCATTAACGGCGCTAAAATATGTTAACAAATATGGTTTTGGTGCTTGTGTGTGGCAAGGGGGCTCAATAGCGCCCCCTACAAAATTTCAACAAAGCAGCCCTCGCGGTACGTTTGACCTAGATGTTCGAGATTTGGTAGGCACATGTATCACCCGTAGACTTAACAAAAAGTCTCTTGGTGCCATGCTCTAAACCCAACAGGAAGTCGGTCATCTTGATTTTTGTGTGAATTTTTCGTATATGTTTGGCTATTTCCAGGCTTTGTACTTTAACGAACTGCTCCTAGAGACTTAACCCGATCAACTTCAGATTTGGTCAGTACAATCTGAAGACCTTTGTGATGAAAAGTTATTCAAATCGTGAGGTTTTCTGAAACGACGTTGACGTGGCGTGGCGGAGAATTTGCATGACTCGCCATTGAAAGACAAAATATTGTAACTCGACTGTACTTTTTCCAATCTGCCCCAAACTTGAAATACCACATAGTAGTCCAGATCTGAGGACATCTACATGGCAATATTGACTCATAGTCATAGCGCCACCTACTGGCAACAGGAAGTCAGCGTTACGTGACAAACATCATCCGATTCACATGAAATTTATCATGTGTGATCTACGTCATTGTGCTCGTCAGAGTTCCGGTTTCATTGTGCCTGGCCTCATCGGTTGGCGTCCCGCGCGTACCCCAGACGCGCGTAGAGGTGCTCGGGCCCGTTCATCGCTGCTTGCAGCTTTAATTTCAATTGTGTTTCCATGTGTACTCAGACATCCTGTTGTGAAGAAAATAAGTGTGAATGTGAACAGCCGTCATTCACTGTGTTCTACTTTTCAGACTGGCATTGTTTACGTCAGTGCCGTGTGTATTTACCCCTATGTATAGGTACATTTTTGTACTGACAGTCCTTTGGGCTTGCATAAGCACATTTGTGTTTTCTTTACAGCAGCCGTTGGGTACTGCCAGAGTCTGTTTGCATCCCTGAGTTTACCCACAGACGTATGTGTGTGCGTCTGATGCGTGTTTGCCTGAGTAGATACAGTATGTTTCTCCATGCTGCGTGTGAGTGTGTGCAAGTGGATCTGTGTTCTCGTATCTTGTTTGTATGCATGAATGTGTAAATGCATGTCTGTGTGTGTCTGTTTGGGCTGGCTAATTACGCTTTCCCGTCGAGTGTGTGGAACTAATTTATTGCTGTCAGTAAACTCCTCAGCATGGATACAGCTGTCAACACAGCGCCATCCCCTGCTGCATCACGCTCCTCCGTGACAATAGCCTCATCCCTTTGCATAAAAGCAACAGGCAGCATAGAGACGGAGCGCAATTAAGTCCCACCCACACCGTAGGGGAAAACAATTCATCGCTCTCCACTGACTTTGTTTTGCGTGAAGGTGTTTCCTTGTCAATTCAGTCTGCCAGCGAACAGCTGCTGTGTGGTGGGATGCACTACCAACAGGGTAAAGAACCCAGAACTAAGTTTTTGTAAGCTGCAGAACTAAAAAACTGAGCCTTTAAAGGAATACTTCACCCACAAAATGACCATTTGCATATCAATTATGCTCAGTATGTATCAGTATGCTGAGTACTTCCGAAACACATGTATGTTCTCTAAATATCTTACAATTTTTTTACAATTAAACTTCGGACTCACACGGACGAGTGGCGCACCTTCGCAAACGTGAGACTGTTTAGGCGGAAGTGTTTTAAATAGTAAGGTTTTAATGAAGATGCATTTTTGGGAGTAGTGAGCATACGACTGGATAAATAAGATTTGTATAATACTGCACGAGTTTTGTAAGAGCTTTTAAACCAATGTTTTGATATAGTTTTGCTGTTGTTATACGCGGCCCCCATTTACTTCAACTCATCAAGACTTTACTCCGTTTTTTGATTCTCCGTTCACCCTGGAGGCATGCGAGAAAAACAACGTTTTCTTCAAGAATTCAAGGTAATACGGGGTGAGTAATTGATATGCAAATGGTCATTTTGTGGGTGAAATATTCCTTTAAGAAGACAAAAGTGCTGCATCAGCAGGACGAATGGGAAACTGTGGGATCCCTGTACACTCATACGGCGGTTACAGCTGATAAGGTCGTCCCGACCGACGCTGTCGTCGCGGAAGCTTAGCACCGACCCTCCAGTTCCCCCTCAGGTAAACACTGTTATCTCTGTCAGCACTTTCACCATTATTTGTACTGTTAGCACCGTTAGCTATGAGCCGCCGGCTCGCCGTCGCCATGTTGAGGGCAATTGAGAGGCAATAGAAATGCTCCCAATCCCGTATTTAGCACCTTTAAGATAAAGCGTTTTGACAGTATGCAACTTGTGTTATAGTGGAATGTGAATAAATCAGCTAATTTCATCATCATCCATCATCATTTCAGTTATCAACTGCACCCCTGGTACATAGGATGCTAAAATAATCCGTTGACATGCTGAAATCTGATGTCTTTAGCTAGCTACATTAACTTTATTAGCGTTTCAGCCCTTGGTTGCATATTGTGGTGTAGATTGTTTTCCCCTCCGGTGGCGTGGTTTCAGAGTATGACGCGTTGCGCTCTGTCTCTATAGGTCTCTTTATATGCATTCAGTAGGATAAGAGATCTTGCCCATTATATTGCATGATTGCAAGAGCGGGGATTTTACTACAAGATATTTTTTATCCATCCATGGGGAGCAGTACAGTATGAGTTACTGACGAATGAGGAATCTGTACAACAAACACATCCACTCACACACATACAGAAACACACACACATGCAAGCACACCCTGAACTTGGACTTGGCGATGGTTGGTTGAAATCCTTACCACAGTATTAATAATAATATTTTTATATATCAATATATAGGCTACCATGATATGGCAAAGACACGCAAAATCATATAAATAATCAACCAAACAATGAACTACTGTATGAAAGCTCTTTATGTATACAACATACATTTGTTAAGCAATAACATAATATGGTCAAATTTTCATGCTATGCTTCTGTAAAGCAATAAATAACCATATTGAATTATCACCCAGCCCTTCCCTGGATACATACATGCACGTAAACACACTCAATTCCCATATTGTCCGTCAAAAGTATCTGTCTTAGAAAGTGCCTGTCATGTTGACGTGAGAAATGAACAATCAATAGCCGCAGAGACCGTCTCTCCAGGAATCGTCACACTCGCTTCTCGAGCCAATTTCTCTGTAAATTAATAGCAGTGGACACGGACAGATCTATCAATTTTTCACCTCCGTGTTGTTCAGCATTCGGTGACTTGACACTTTGCTCCGGCGGTGTGTTCCTCCATAATGAAACAGAATTTCAGAGCCAGTTTGCTCCTATTCCCTTAACTCAAACTCAGCGCCCTATGACACCTCCAGGCTGTCTCCTTTCCTCCCTCCCTTTTCTCCAAGTTGCTGAGGTTAGCTAGCTGCACAGCTTATTCATTTTGTCATTTGCCATAATTTATCAGTGCAGTCGATAGCAATCCAATTGGCATTGACTTAAATCCCTTGAACGGTGATGAATAGCTGTTTATGCTGGAGGGACCACGGGGGACAAGCACTGCAGCATAGAGAGAGAGAGAGAGAGAGAGAGAGAGAGAGAGATGGAGAGAGCAGGAGGAGAGAGAAGGGTGTGGTGCCAGCCAAAGACTCTTATAAACAACTATATATGCATGTAGGAGGAGTACAATAATCCACAACGACCATGCGAAAATGTTTTGGAGAGGGCATAAATAATTTTCTTTCAAAATACGAAATAAAAGTATTTGGTCAGGATGCCTAAATGGCTCCAGGGATAGCAATGCTGGTCTTTCGGTCGGCCCACCAATTTGGTCCAGAATGAAATTTCTCAACAGCTATTGGATGGATTGTCATGAAATTCAGTACATACTTTCAGACATTCCACAGTAAGAATTTTATTGTAATAAGAAATTGATCCAGACTCCGACTCCTAGCGCCGAAATTTCAATTTCGCAGGTATTTACGACCAAATACCTGCAAAAACTATTGTCATTGCCATCAGCCTCGGTTGAACTTTATGTTTAGTGCTGATAAAGAAATGTAACAAACTAAAATGGTGAATATGGTTAACATAATACCTGCAACACGTCAGCGTGTTAGCATCGTCATTGCCACTATTAAGTTGGCAATGAGCTCAAAACAACGCTGTGCCTAAGTGCAGCCTTGTAGCATGGCTGTTGACTCTAAGGCACCGTACACATGCCGCGTCTAAAAACGCACGGAAAAGCCAGCCGTGGCTCTTTTGTTTCTTTCCAATGTGCTTGGGAGGTTGCGCTCTTTACGCGCCTGCCGTTACTAAGCAACCAAAACCTGCGTGCTGCGATGACGACGATGATGATGAAGTTGCGGTAATTTAGCAGGAAGCCTCAATGACTAAACTAATCACAATCAATACAAAGATAAATGCATTTCCAGCACCGCACTCTCTCACAGTAGCTTTACACTCGATTTCTCTGTGTCAGTCTGGCTGACCTTTCTAATTTTAGTTAAGTTTTGCTTTGTTTTAATTTTAGCTTAATTCTGATGGTTATCTTATCTTACAAAGTAGAAAAACAGCTGAAGCTTCAGCCTTTTATTAAGACACCAAGACACAAGTGCACATTTAGAATTCCCACAGATGAGTAGTGAAAATTATGTTATTTTTTAGGTACTATTTTTGGAGATATTATAGTTAAGTAATTATGTTAAGTGTACGTATGACAAGTATGAGTATGTGTGTGTGTTCATTTGTTAACCATTTAATGTAATGATCAATGTTTGTTTATATGTTTTTTATTGGTTTCCGTCGTTGATTTAGTGCCACATGTCACTGCGGTTCAGAATGTATTCTCATACCACGGCCACACGTCAGCTGTGTGAAGGCAGCCCATCTGGCTTGGTTTTTATGGGCCGCTGCCACATAAGAAACATAAGTCGTGCACTGAGCGGTGGAGGAGTGTGGCGGGCGGAGGAGGAGGAGGAGGGGATGAGAGGGAAAGCAGGATGTCATAGGAGGAGAGAAGAGCAACAGGGAGCCCTGCCATCAAGCTGCATAATAATATCTGGTATAAACTCACACGCTGCGTTCTCACTTAGCAAGCAGACATAGTGCTGCACATCTGAGCATGCATATATAAATACAGGCACGGCGTACAGTATTATATTATACGGAAAACATTCCATTTCAAATTCTGACACGTAAGAGTAGAAGAAGAGTTGTGAAACAACTGCAGCTAGTTCCTTAACCCCTTACCATTCTACCCTCTTTTTTTAGAGGGGTTGGGGTTGGGGTGGGGGATGTTCAGGTGTAGATAAAGTCAACAGTAGATGTCACATAAAAGTTTTGGTTTAGGTGTACATAATCTGAAAGCTGGGAACCTGAAGGCTAATGAGATTCAGCTCAGCACTGTGTGTCAAGTTGTTCTTATCATTAATAAGAAATACAAATGAATTAATGAATAAATTAATTAATTAGAATAAATTGTGAAAGTGTAGAAGAGCGTAGAACATGATGATATATGTCTGTGATGGCCATTCTCATGCTCTATTATGTCTCAAATTGTTGTAGCAATTTTTGGGTTGATACCATATGTTGTACAGATTTGGTGCTAAATTTAACCATTTATTTACCACTTGAGAATTGTTAAAAATGATCAATAATCCCTCCAAATACCACATTAAGACACCAAGACCTTGAGGAACACCATAGAAAAAGCCATGCTGTGATTTGGTTTAAAAAACTTTTGACATTTGGAGATTTCTGCAAGAATGGCATTTTTCGGTGATTGGATGGCGAGCGCTTCTGTTCTGGAAACTGCTCAGGAACCCGCTTATTATCAAGATACCTGGGAAAGCCATCCATCCTCTGAATGATCTAGGTCTCTTGTTTGTGGTAGTAAAGTTTCATGAGGCTGTGATTATCCTAGAGGTCACCACAGGTCAATTTTATACAGTGAGGTCAAATTTAACCTCACTACAATGAAATGGCTACTATGGAGACTAACGTCATCATACATGAATACAATTGGGCTCATTGGATCCACAAGAGAATTTATGCAATTCCAAGACTGTTTAGGGACCCCAGTATGCAGAAACATTAAAATATACCATTTTAGAATATGCAAAAATAACACATTTATACTGCATTCAAAAAACTGCATGTTCTTTGCCCCAAACTGGATGTGATTATCAAAAAGTGGGCATGTCTGTAAAGGGGAGACTCATTCACATATCTTGAGGTTAGAGGTCAAGGGACCCCTTTGAAAATCGCCATGCCAGTTTCTATCCGTCATCTTTGAGTTATTTAGCGATCATCCCGAAAAGCTAGCATAACATGGTCTGTACCAATGGATTACCAGTATCTTCAATCTATCTTGAAAACAGCAGGCAACAACCTTTGTAAGACAAAATAGCTTCCGGGCCCGCCGTCGGAGTGATAAGGGATTAACCAAATAAATCAGAGAAGAACGATTCAATATAAAAAAAAAAGTAGTTTGTACCACCTATAATGGATAACGCCATTCACACCATTGTTGAGTTATAGCTGAATTTCTTCCTTTGTTCCATTTAATTGATCAGCATCCCACAGCTTTTGAATTTGCAGCACACAGGGGAGAGTTTTACAACTCTGAAATGGTCGGTCTCAATTTGTCCTCATGAATGATTTCCCCTGCAGCCCCGCTTCAGGGCCCGTCATAACTCTGAGTCGTTCTGCGGGATGACTCATCATTGCTTGTTCTCCCCCCCCCCCCCCATCTATTAAGCCATCCATTTGCCACCCGGGCCTCTATCCTATCACTAAAGAGCCAATGACCTACACCCGTCTCCTCTCGCTGCAGCCCCAGGTGCCCTCGTCTGTCCCGCCCTCCCTCTGCAGAGGAAAAGGTCAAGAGAGCAGACGCAGGAGTGATGTTTCACTTAGCCGGCTATCCGGCCCTTCTCCTTATTAGATCAAAGTCACCTGTGACTTATGAGGCAGAGTGTCTGAGACACTGTGGCGACAGCGCAAGTTCATTTTTTTCCTTTAGTCTGGGCATAGAGGAGAGACTTGGCGCATTCATTCTCAAAATACTCCTGAAACAAATCACCCCCCTGTCACTAAAATGATGAAAACGTTCAGGTATTGTATTTCATAATTTGTTTCGTATATTGTTTGTCGGTGGCACTGCCCTTGGAGCGCGTCGTAAGGAAATCCAAAATCACTTAGCTAATTACGACAAACCCACCGCAGCTTTTAAACAAGTCGTCCGTGCTATTAGATAATTAAAATATTGCTCAGCTGCAGTAATGATATTCTGTTTACTTTTTACAATATGATTATTTATGCTCTGCTGAATGCTCGGGCCGAAGAGTGACGGGGTAGTCAGAAATGAGATTGCATTGAGAGTCACAGGCACATTAGACTGCAGGCCAGAGACGGACAGACAGACAGACAGACAGCGAGCAAACAGTCGACAGGCAAATAGGCAAACGGACAGGCAGGAAATTGCGTGCAGACAGAGAGAGACCTAAGTAGGCAGTCACGGAGGATGCAGACGTTCTGCTGTTTGTCATCCGGAGCCCCCTGTCACCTCCAAGGCAGCGCTTTCCCTGTCTCATTTTTGTCATGGCTGCCTGGTATGGTCTCGGGGAGGAGCGCTGAGTGACTCAGTGCCTCTGGGATGACGCACACCTAATGGATCAGAACTTGCAGCATCACATTGATCCAACCGCACCTAACACCGCTGCCACCGCCAGACACATTTCTTAAAGCCGTCCAAAAATAGGATTAGGGACAGAGGACGTTACCAAGATTAGCAAAGAATGACAATTCCTTTGGTTGCAATACTGCTGATTAAACACGAGTTCTCTTCTATTTTCTTACTGATGCAGAAGTGTATTTATTGTAGAGCAAAAGATCCACAACCAACAAGGTTTATACCTTGTTTGTTAAGTTGAAGTGAAAATAATTTGCATGTTTTATACAACATTTGCATAAAGCACCATTCTGTCAAATGCTGACGATTACTTTCAGAGTGTTTACTTGCGCTTAAACCTGCAGTAGGCAGAATGTTTTTAGCATCATTGGGCAAAAATTCCATAATAACCATTCAGCACATTGTAATTCAAGTGTTCTGAGAGATAACTAGACCTCTGCACCTCCTCATAGCTCTGTTTTCAGGCTTTAAAAAATCTAGCCCGTGCCGGGAGACTTTGGCTTTGCTTGGTATTTCCTTAACTGATCTCAACATGGCTGCCAGGTCACAAACTTTCTCATTTTGCAGCTAAACAGTACACTACAAGATGTTTCTGAAAACATGTGAGGCGAGAATTAGGCATTACAGTAACAGAATATTTATTCATATTTGATCAGCGCTGCCTAGTTTGACCGTTTGATCGGAGTTCAGGAGTGATTGACAGCTGCTCAGACACGGCAAGGCTCCAACTCGGCTCTGATTGGTTGTTTTCCTCCAGTTTGTCAAATCTTGCAGATGCCATTAGGAGCACCGGAGGACAAAGAGGCACATGATTTTTTTTCAGATTACCTGTCTCATGTACTACTGTCAGGATATTGTGACCGTTTTATAAAAATAACTTTTTTTAATCATATTTGCTCCAATTCTACCCACTGCTGCTTTAAGCATTACTGAGCGCCAGTTGTCGCCAGTTACTCTGTTGTTAAAATGGCATTACGTACATTTGGTGAAGAGCGCGTTATGACTTGTTTAGGACTCAAAACTCAAAGTTTAGGACTTGGGACTTTAGTGCAAAGACTTGAGACTTACTTGTGACTTGCAAAACAATGACTTGGTCCCACCTCTGCCGCTAATGTCTTGATAGCTAATTAGCTAGAGTGTAAGCCTAGTGCTGTAAAAATAAGCTTTATTGTTAGGCTATTATTAGGTATATAGTTGTTTTTTTAAGTCACAAAGATACTAATCAATACTTGTTTATTGTTAAATGCAGAACACAGAAGGGCAATGAGGCGTCACGTTTTTTCAGCTGAGACACGTTTGGTTGCTATGATACGGGATATCTGCAGAAGTAAAAGATATCGGCACGATATAGAGTACTTGCTATGGATGAATGGAATGCTGAAACACGGAAAGGGAGAGAGGACGGACGCGCCGGTCTATGTGTATTCATTTCTCCTCCATTGTTGTTGTTCAGCACTTGTAGCCTACATGTAGGATGTGACGTTTGGTTGTTGTGGTGTTTGTCCCGCCCCTCCTCCATTGTGATAGGACGGCTGGGTAAAAAGTGACACTGATGAGTGCAGCGTTTTACCCAAAGTTGAACATTTTTCAACTCACGACGACCAGAAAAAAAACACCAAACGTACAGCGCTCAGCTCAGAAAACCTCATAACGCTGCTGCCGTGGCGCTCCCATTGCAAAGAATTCAAAAAAGACATAATGTGAACATAGCGGTTGTGGCGGTTGCTTGCCATACGCTGCGGTTGACTAGTCAATAGTATTGCAATATTGCGGTTACTGCGACAGCCCTAGCTGTCAGTCAAGTTCGTACACCCACTCAGAAGCCTGAACGCTAAAGAAGCATTAGTCACATAAGACCTTTTTTCCTCCTCTTCATGATTTTTGACTGCAAAAACGGAAGACAAATTGTGATTTCAGTTGGAGGTTCTTTAGTACGAGCAAACGATAAATCAGCATCTGCTACTGAATGATGTTAAATTGACCTGGAGGTTCCTGGAGGAGGAAACACTCCCAGCTCCAATACTGTAGGTGTTGCTCTCTAACTCACTCTGTGCTCCGAGCTCCCTGGAGTGGGCTGAGCATTAAGAGAAATTTCCCTGTGGGGCCTGATGAAGTATCAAATTATTAACATTTTCTTGGTGCAGGCTTTATGTGCTGCATGTCAATTGCTCTGCGGAGCAGGAACTGCCTCCTCTTCTCAGTCTGTCTCACCATCTATACTTCAGCAGGTCTGAGTCACACAGAGAGAGATGGTGTGGGAGTGAAAGGATCATTGGAGGATGGGGCCGACTGCATCCCTACCTCTGCGTTATAGGGTGGACAGGTTATTATTGCAGCAACATCGGCGGTGGAAGATAGATGATGTGGCTCTACTCCTCCTGAAACCGACCTAAGAGGCAACACAAAGCGACTGTCACATAAGGTTTCATATTGATGGCAAACACCTCCGTACTGCGCTGTGCAGAGCCTCAGAAGGTGAATGATTGAGCACCGGCTATCCATGTGTAGGCACTGCTGTGTTACATGCTTCATATTTCGATCTTTTTTGACCGTCCCGTGACTCCTGTGACAGTATCGGACCCGGTCGTAGGTATGGTCTCAGGTTCATTCTTATGCTGTTGTCACTCGTGTCATGTTTGCGGCGCTTCTAATTGCTTATCAGAGGAGTCAGCGCAGTGGGGACCATCTGCTAAGCCAGGTTTCAGATCCGTTTACCCCCACTGGGATTCTGTTTCCTGGGATGGGACGGCCACGCAGTGTCCCTATAAAACACATCACCTCCACCAGCCCGCCGCTCTCACAGCTCACAGTTTCCATGAGATCATTAGGGGACGATCAAAATTGATGTAAGAGGCACGGGAAGGAAGGGAGGGAGAAAGATAATTGTGCGAGAGGACAGGTGAAAGTGAGATATGGTGGAGAAGGCAATGAGAATAAATACAAGCAAGAGGAAAATTAATATTAGGATTGATCTGGATATAGCTTTCAGCAAATTCAAAGTTGCAGATTTTTCTTTTCAATTTCAATATACTTGACTTGACATCTTGTGTTTCTAACAAAAACTCTAGCTTGCTTGTGAGTAAATCAGAGAAGTGGAGACATATTTTGGCTTCATTACTGAGGCTCTCTCATATTAGGAGCTGCGGCAAGGTGCTAATTAAATGGTTTGTAGGTCTGTCTCTGCCTCCAAACTTAAATTGCATCAGTATTGACTTCAAAGCCTTAGTGCATCAAAGAAGGACCAGAAGCAGTACGACTTTGTTCACTTCCTCCTCTCCTCTCCTCTCCTCTCCTCTCCTCTCCTCTCCTCTCCTCTCCTCTCCTCTCCTCTCCTCTCTTCTCCTCTCCGAAAGTATACACATGTGACTACTTATGGTTTTCACGCAACTAGCGATTTTTAGGTTGTAGCGGGCTCAGTTTTAAAACTAGAGTGAAGATACTGGAATCATATAAAACTATAAAACATAAGGAATCCATTGCCCACTCCCATGTTGATAAGAGTTTTAAATACTTGACAAATCTCCCTTTAAGGTACATTTTGAACAGATCAAAAAATGTGCGATTAACTAAGGACAATCATGCAATTAATTCACCAGAAGTATAAAACATTACATGTCCCTTATTAATGAAAAAGAAAATACCACTAATTTGTGAGGGAAATGTCTTTATTCTTTGACTTTTGGGTTGCTGGAAAAAAATTAAATAAATAAACCCTGACAATTACTGATACAGTATATTTGACTTCAGGACATCTCATACATGCCAAAAGTCAAACATTTTTACTGTAGATATTTTCCAAAGTACAAGTCCCTAGAAGTGTATGATTCAACTTTTTCCCATGGTCGACTGTTAAAAAAGTTATAAATCGCAATATCGAATGGCAATATCGAATGGCATTAATTATAGAATTGTAATACTTGAAAATCGCAATACATATGGAATCGGCACCCAAGTATTGTGATAGTATCAAATCTGGAGATACAGTAGGTATTGTCCCAGCCCTACTTATCAGTACATCCTGCGTGCCAGGACGCAGCTGTATTTGACTGCATGCACAAAAGCATGTGCTTGCATCAGTAATGTGTTACCTACAGTATATGAGTGCTTGTTTGCTCATTGTGATTATTATGTGATATGCACATGGCTGCATTTAATGTTGCGGTCAGGCACAGTCAGAGTGAAGGGTGGGACAAATTACCCTTCAGGTTAAATCAATACTAATAAATAAAAAAAATAACCTTGACTGGTAAACGGCGGCAACCAAGCTGAAAATGGCATGATTTGTTTCTTCTATTTACTTTGGTGTCTTTTGAAATAATCCCATTGATAGATTTACTGCAGACAAGCAGCAGGGGAAAGCTCCATCATGGGGCTACTTAGATGAAGTAATGAAGGCATAAAACTCCCTCTGACAGAGGGGCTTAAAGGGCCAGACCATCCTAGCCTCTGAAGACTGAATGATGTCTTGCTTTTGTGATCCCCTTTTATTACTTTGCTGCAACTGTATATGTCTCTCTGTAACATTGCATTCACAGTTATTCCCACAGGTGGCATATCACCGTGGCAACATCACATCTCTTATTCACAGGAACGAGCTTTGTGCCCTCTGTCTGTCCACTTTTTTGTCTCTCTCTATAATATAATATAAACTACATTGAGCAGGGCTGCCCAAAGTTGGGCCCGCGGGCTAAAGTTGGCCTGCCATAAGGTTCGGTTTGGCCCGCCGGATGTTAGCAAAAAAATGTTTTAAATAAAAGACCTGTTGGATCGCCGGTGATCCCGACAAGCCTAACTGTCTTTTGTAGGCTGTAGCAGGCTCAGTTTGAGAGCTAGAAGAAGATACTAGAAGATACTGGTATTATATGAAACTAGAAAACCTGAGGAATCCATTGGTACCAACCATATCATGTTAGCAACAAAATCACGGGAAGGAAAGATACTAATGCTCCAAAGTTAGGCTAAATATTGGAGAGGAAAAACTGGCATGGCCATTTTCAAAGGGAACCCTTGACCTCCTACCTCAAGATATGTGAATGAAAATGGGTTCTATGGGTACCCACGAGTCTCCCCTTTACAGACATGATTATGATATTGTGATTATGATAATCCAATGCAGTTTTGGGAAAAAACATGCAGATTTTTGCATGCAGTATAAATGTGTTATTTTCGCCTATTCTAAAAATGGTGTATTTGAATATTTCTGCATAGTGGGGTCCTAAACAGTCTTGGAATTATATAAATTGGGTATGACTGTAAATGAGCCCAATTGTATTCAACAGGTGGGTTTTAAGAGGTAAACTATGTAAAAGCTAAAATAATATTCAACTAGGGCAACTTGGGATCCTTGTATCGTTTCGCATCTTAAAAATACAATACAATAGGTGTATGCTTTTGGCCCGTGGCCCCAAAATTGAGTTCCAGTTTTGGGCATCCCTAATGTAGAGTTTTGCTGCCTTCAAATGAAACTTGTGAGCTCATGGTTCAAGTCAAGTCATGGTTCAAGTGGTTAAGTCGTGAGAACACCGTTGTTAAGCAACGACAATATTAGCGTTACTATCGGCGTCTAGAAGCCACAGAGGCTAACAATTTAGCAAGCTAGCAAGTGGATAACATAATGCAGGAAATGCAAAGGCATAATGGGAATATCAACATTTTCCTGAAGACATATAAAATTACAAAGAAAAAGAAAAAAAAAAAAAAAGAAAAAATGAACTTCCAGGGCCTCGGCAATTTCTGACGTCAACAAACACGTCACAAATAATAAACTCTGAGCTTTCAGAAACTTTCCACTTACGAGGTTGTGAATACCACAAGAGGGGGGCGTTCATATGGACTCTTCTCGTGAACATGGTAAACACCACTCCATTTGAAGGCAGCAATTGTCAAGAATGATTGAGGACTCAACCAGATGTCATTCCAAAAAAGGTAATAAAATCTCTCCCTGGTCCGTAGTCAGGTTGCTGCTTGTTTAGGCCAGAAAGAACTAAAGTAAAGACTTGGTGTTGCAGTCATACAGAATTTCCTAGTGATGGACACTTACAAGAGCTCTACCCCAAGCCCCATTTGGACACAGGAATGTATATATGCAGGTGCTTGCAATATGAGTGTATACAGCAGCTTTACGTGGCACTTTCAATCATTCTTCAGAATGGAGCTGCGGATTGTAAAAAGCGTGTGACTGATATTAAACCCATAAAATCCTCAGTGTCAGGGGAGCGGACTGCCTTCCAGGCAGCAGGCGGCTGAACTTTTCACCGACAAGTGTGTCGGATATTGAATATTGATACGGGTGTCAGCGCTAGTTGACGATCAATCAAACCGGCAGACTATCATCAGAGGAAAGGTGAGAGGTGGAGCCGATGGACAATGAAGTGGTGTTTGGCTTGATGTCTTCTTAATAAGGGTCAGGGCTCCGTGAGAAACCGCACGAAAGGTTTATCGACTCATTCAACGTGTAAAGTTGTATTTAAAGTGGACTTTCTGTAACTGAGAGAATAATCCTTTACTTTCTGTTTCTGTTGGACGTGGATATTAGCTATATCTTTTTTTGGCAGGGAGACTATTTATTATCTACTGAATGAATAAGTGTGTGACTTAAGTGGAATTAATAAGTGGAATTAATAATGTATACCCCAAAAGGCAAAGGAGCAGAAGCCATTAGCAAATTACAGTTCTGTTCCTCTCCTCTGTCATATCTCAAAGTACAGAGGCATACTGAGGGCCCGCTAAGTAGGACTGAAAATTGAATATAGAATATGTTGGCTTTGTTTTCAATATTATATGAGGGTCTTCAGCTCCTCACCGTCAACCATGGGCTTGTTTGGTTCACCCCTCCTGCTGATGGATGAAGGTGTTGTGTTAAGGTCATTCATGGCAGGTTCCAGGCGTCCGCCCACCTTATTGACTGAGCTGGACAGTTGTGCGTAGGGTTTGATCTGATGTGGCAGAGAGCAAATAGAGGAGGGAAACACCGAGATGCTGCCGCTCTCCTCCACTTCACACACACAGCCTGCCAACAAACACAGAATACTAATCCAGATCTTCCTTCTCTGCGGATCCCAGTCTTGTCTTTCACCTTGCTGCGAGCGAGCGAGCGAGCGTTCTGCCTTATCGGGACCCGCTGCATTGTTAGCGAGCGAAAGTGGGCTTTGACGCGGATGATAAACTTCTCATTAACCTTCAGGAAATTAAACGAAACCTTGATTTAATTAGATAAAGATCATGTCACCGCTGCGTCTCCTCCGAGATGATGCATCTCCCTGCCGTCGGGAGGGGGGGGATCTCTCGGTGATGTAGAAGGGTGGTTTTAAGAAAGGAAAGAGGAAACAGGATGTGGTGCGGCTATATTGTTTTATCATTTAGATGGTAGTCGATCCATTTGCTTTATTGGGAGGGAAGTTTTTAATTCCATATTTGGCAGAGCCTGGCCATTCCTCTGGCTGCCAAATGCAGAATGACATTCTTTGGAGAAATGTTTCAGCTGAATTCTGCAATACGCAACCGACAGAGTAATTGCTGTGCATGCATTGTAATAGAAACGGCATTGGTGTGATAAAGTTTTGATATTATTAACTATGGCTGGGATGATTTATGCTAAGATTAAAGGCACATAATGGAATTGTGTGGCAGTATCCGCCGCCTGGACAACAGTGTAGTGACCTGAATACATTATGACCGGCAGAGCAGATGGAGAATAAGCCACTTAAAGACAACCTTTTAGTATTCATACCGCAAACTTCCCTTTCTCCTTGTTCTCTTACTGTAGATAGAGTGGTCATTGCTCATTGTTCTGATGGGAAATTGCACCTGTTGTGTAAATGTCAAGCTGGCAATTGGTTGATACATGGTGCAATTACATTCCTAACAATATAAGAGATGAAAAAATGAAGGGACAAAGGTGTTTACGAATCGCAGTAAATTGAAACGATTGAGCAGAAATATATGCGTATTAATCATTATATTGTCTCTGATTATGATTATGACTAACACATATGATGCATTTAGAGTATGAAAGTAGGAATTACACCCTCAACCTCTTTTTCTTTCAGACCACCCACTCGTTTCTTTAAAGTACTGTCTGCATCTACTACATTTATGCAGCCACTTGGTCCGAGTTTGGATAAAACAGCCGTGAAGGCATGAATCAATAGCAGCATGGGCGGCGGTGGTAACAAGTCACAGTGCCCCTCGCCGGCTCCTCACAAAGCCAGGAAAGTTCCCTGCAGATTTTGTGTTTCATCCGTGGGTTAGTTTGTGAACAAACACCTGAGAGGAGCAGCCCCGCTCGGTGTCATGTTGTCAGGCTGAAAGGATTCCCTGCATGGCAGAAGTCTGAGGAGAGGTCTTGTGGGACGTCAAGTATTTCCTTTTTATTGAAGCTCAATGGGATACAGGGAGTGGGAGAGTAAGAGGATTCAATCTGGGGCCAGCAGGGGTGCATGAATTACCAGAAGTAGGGGCCTTATTCAATGGTGATGCATGAGACTATATTTTACTGATCTGTACTAATAAATTGGTAGCAATTAGCTTAAACATATTACCACACTTTTTTTGCATTGATGCGTATAGTTTAAAGACGACCTCTTATGCTCATTTTCAGGTTCATACTTACATGTTTATACTACATGTTTACATGATTTAATGTTCAAAAACCGCCTTACTTTTCTCTAACCGGCTGTGCTGCGGCATTTCTTTTCACCCTCTGTCTGAAATGCTCTGTTTGAGCTCCTGCACAAAGGGAACTGTATATACAACATACATATATGGAAATAAGATTGATTGGATAGTATAAAACATGCCATGTCCCTTATAAATTAAAAAGGAAATACCACTAATTTGTAAGGGAAATGTCTTTAATTTTTTATTTTTGGGTCGCTGGAAAAAAATGTAATAAATAATGCCTGACAATGACTGATATATTTGACTTCAGGACATCTCTGACTACATACATGCTGAAAATCAAACATTCTTACTGTATTAAATTAGATATTTTCCAAAGTAAAAGACCCTAGAAGTGTATGATTCAACTTTTTCCTGTGGTCGACTGTTAAAAATGTTAGCAAAAATCGCAATAAATCGCAATATCGAATCGCAATACTTAAAAATCGCAATACATACCGAATCGGCACCCAAGTATCGTGATAGTATTGAGAGATCGAGAGATAGGTGTATCGTCCCAGCCCTAATGCTAATGCCTTAAACGTTTAATGATGATGGACTGTCCCGTATTTCTCATTTGTCTTCCTCCTCTTACTTTTTTCTTCTTCCTCCTTCTTCTTCTTCCTCCTCAAAATGCCTGGCCCCGACCCACAGTTGCTTTTTATTGTTATATTTTTAATTTTATTGTCTTTTCAGCAGTAAAACCAAAAAATGGGCTGCTGGGTGCTGTCCTCATCATGTTCGTCCTCAACTCACAAGGCTGCATGTGGCTCAGTTGTGGGCAGCGCCCCGAGGCATGGGAACTACTTTGTGGACCTGTGATATCCAGCAGCGAAAAAGCCACACTTTACCCAGAGTTCATCAGTCTGTGGTGTTATGTCACAGAGAGCCTCCGCTGAACTCCCACGTTAAATCTTTCATACATGGCTAACTCGCCACTGAGTTAGCATCGCTGTAACAGCTCAACAGTCACACTCCACTAAAAATAATGTTGCCCTCCAGCCACCCGTACTGTACATATACATAATGGGCATTATGGTAACTCGGTGCAGTGGCAGCAGCTATTTGATATTCTGCACGTATGCTGCAGTTTTCAAAAAGGGACCATTTATAAGCTCAGGTGTTGGATGTCGGGTGGAGAATGGATACAGTGGTTGAGTTGAAGAATTTTCCCCCACTTTGCAGGCTGGTCACATGCGTCCTCTCATCTTGTCTGCACTGGCATAATCCCAGTCGGGATCCTCCTTTCTGTCTCACGCGCACGCACAAAAGGTTGAAGACGTGCACGCGTGACACACGCACACAAAGAGATGTGCACAGACGCGTACACGCTGTGGCATTTAAGCTCTCGCTGTGCCTTAGAGGACATGCTCTAATATTCTCCATCCCTCCACTCCTCTTCCTCTCTTCAGCTGCTCTCTCTCTCCTCTCGCTCTCATTCTGTCTCTGCCACAAGCCATTTTCTGCCACCTCTTAACGCTCCTCATGCCCCACGGGGGGTGCTATCTCTAATAGTCTCTCATCCCTCCATCTCCTGTCATCATCACCTCCATCTCCTTCTCTCTGTCTCTTTTGTCCTTTTGGAATCCTCTGCGGACATTCAAGGTCACGGTCACGCCGTCAGTCTCTTGGGTAGGATGCCATTGGACGCGGGAAGCTGTAGAGAAAGGGTGACCTGTCCTTCTGTAGTATCTGGAGCATACTGTACGTCTCATAGGCTGTATTCGAAACCACCTACCACACACTACTGACAAACGCAGTATGCAGCATGCAGTATGCAGTACATACTGCGTTCCTCAGTAGTATGCAGTATGAAACAGTTAAAGCAATTTATTTTGCAGAATGCTAGACCGGGCTATAGCCTTTAAACAAACTCTTAAAGCACTGGACAATAAAAAGGAACTCATAGCACTATTGCAATATTATAGATAAATACAACTTTGATGTTTTTTGTTTGTGACAAGTGTTTGTTTACTTTATAAGATACTGCAGGTTTAGCTTCACCACCCACAATTTATACATTCAATTTATATTAATTCACAACAGCTCATGGTGAAGTAAGACAAACAGGATCGTCAACGAGGGGAGACGGTAAATATCAAACATTGCTCGACAACATTTACTCAAACTGCTTTTTCAGTTACAGCAACAAAATAGTGGAATGATATCCACTACTACTACAATATTAGAGTAATGTTAAAAAGGGTCATGTTGTCTCAGCAGGTATCTCACTTCCCCGTCACAGGCGGCTCTTTCCCTCACTTCTCCCCTCGCCACTCCGCTGCTCTGTAGCCGGTCTGTGAGCGTCACTGGCCGGCTCTCGAGCGAGCTACGTACATCCGAAGGCGATTGTGGAGCTTTTCAAAACCAAAAAGCTGTCACGGCAGTTTGTGGAGCTTCTCAACTCCGAAAATGTTGGAACAAATGTTCGATTCGCCATCTACTGTAATATTGTAAAACTGCCAATTATTCAAAATCTACACAGTTGATTTCTCGCCTCAAAAGATTTTCAGAAGAGAATTTAGTGATGAAATTAAAAAAAGTGCCATTTTTGGATGCTGTTGTTGTGACCATAGCCTTTACCGTTCCAGCGCTTTGCATTGTGGGATACAGTAGGCGAGGTAGACCGGTCCGATGTATACTGGAGATTTTTTTCCGAATCAGTACGACATCCGGGTATTTGGCATATAGATTTTGCTTTTGTTTGCATACTACATGCTACATTTTGGCCAAATCAGTATGTACTAGTATAGTATGTGGGTTCGAATACAGCCATAATGTCCACCTGTGTTAAGATGATTTAATTTGGCAGTGACAAATCTCTCATAGCGCACATGAATTAATGATGCATTAGAAAAAAAAAAAACTTTTAGAGGAGATTTTTCAGACAGGTTGTCCTGTCCGTCTGTGACAGATCCCCACAGGCCTCCTCTTCATCTCCCACGGACAGATGCTCATTTTAGGAGCTGTCATCCTGTCAGACCTGAGAGGCTTTCCTTCCTACCCACCCCCTCCCCACCCTCTCCCCCGTCAATCACTGTTTCTGTTGCCTCGGTACGACAATATGTGGGCATCCATCTCATAAAGGCCACTAGGGTTAAATGGAGCCAATTCCAGGGGTGCAGCGTCATTGGTCGTATTTTGATTTATGAGATTACATTTCTTTTTAGAGAAAAAAAAACATTGTGGGAGCCTGCCAGTTTGTTTACAATCATTTCTTGTTATGTAAGATGAAATAATGCACTGTATATGCTGTTTGGACAGTAAGAGTGGTTATGATTGTAGGTTTTCTTTTTAGAAAAGTATTTAATACTCTTATCAACATGGGAGTGGGCAAATAGGCTTGCTTTATGCTAATTTAATTATATATTTATTATTGGAAATCAATTAACAACACAAAACAATGACAAATATTGTCCAGAAACCCTCACAGGTACTGTATTTAGCATAAACAATATGCTCAAATCATAACATGGCAAACTCAAGCCCAACAGGCAACAACAGCTGTCAGTGTGTCAGTGTGCTGACTTGACTATGACTTGCCCCAAACTGCATGTGATTATCATAAAGTGGGCATGTTTGTAAAGGGCAGACTCGGGGGTACCCATAGAACCCATTTTCATTCACATATTTTGAGGTCAGAAGTCAAGGGGACCCTTTTGAAAATGGCCATGCCAGTTTTTTCTGGCCAAAATTTAGCTTAAAGCTGGGGTCTGCGATTTATCCAGTATACACTTTTTGTTATATTGGTTGAAATGGTCTTTACACCCCGACAGCAATCCGTTTCTTATGAGCACTGAAAATAGACCGGAAAAGATCCGTCATCTGTAGCTGCTGTAATCCTGTAAAAACGTCTACCAGTCAGTAAAAATGGTCCCGGTTGTAAGGAACCAATCAGATGCCTCCCTGCCTCCCTGCTCGTACTCTAGCCTCAGCGTGCACCAGCGTGAACTCAAAGCGCGTCTCCGCCGCACGTTCACTGGAGAGTGGAAGAGAAAACTCAGCTCTTAAAACACCGGACAACGAGAACGAACTCGTACCACTATTACCATATTATCGAAAAATACAACTTTGATTTAGTTGTTTATGTTCTGTTAGTTTACTTTATAAAATACTGCAGATTTAAACTATTTATTCTAACAGCTCAAAGTGAAGTCAGACAAACAGGATTATCAACGAGGGGAGACGGCGGATAGAAAACATTGCCGCACAAAATTTACGTTACTCAAACTGCTGTTTCAGTTACAGAAACAAACCAGTGGACTGATCTCCCTCCAGATATTAGAGTAATGTTAAAAAGGGTCGTGTTGTCTCAGCAGGTATCGCTCTCTTTCCCTCCCCTCTCTGCTGCTCTGTGGCCGGCTCTCCGGCGAGCTGCTGCCCCCCCCCCTCTCCGTCAACAAGGAAATAAAAGCCCCTCGTTACGAGACCGGTCTCTTGAGAGAGCTCCAGCTCATAGCGGGGTCTGTGTGAGTGAATGCCCGGGTGGAGAGGTGGCGATCCCGGCAGGAGCTAGCTAGCTGTGCCGGCAGTTTGTGGAGCTTCTAAACTCCGACAACAGTTGAGAAAATGTTTGATTCGCCATCTAACATCGTAAAACTGTCAATATTCTAAATCTACACCGTTGATTTCTCGCCTCAACATTTTTCAGAAGTGAATTTAGTGATGAAATAGCTACGAAAAATGTGAAGTAGTTAAGATGCGGCGGTGCTCGTGCATGTGTGTGGGGGGCGTTGCCTTATAAGGAGTTTCGAGGGGAGGGGGGGGTTTAGACGGAGCTCCTGAGGCGATGCGACTTTCAAATTATGCTAGTTTTCCAAGATCGCAGACCCCAGCTTTAAGTTTGGAGCGTTATTTAGCCTCCTTCCCGACAAGCTAGTATGACATGTTTGGTACCAATGGATTTCTTAGATTTTTGTAGTTTCATATGATGCCAGTATCTTCACTCTAGCTTTAAAACCCGTAACCTAAAAATCGCAATAATGCCAATAATGCGTTAAAGAAATTACTGGCGTTAAAACAAATATGATTATTATACTTTGACAGCCTAAGTAGCACTGCAAATGGCCTTAGTTGTGTATCTTAAACCTCTTTATGTACATACATAATACTAGAGCTACAACTAATGATTATTTTCATTATCAATTAATTGGCCGATTATTTTCTCAATTAATTAATTAAACCTTTGGTCTACAAAATGTCTGAAAATAGTGAAAAATGCCCATCACGATTTCCCAAAGCCCAACGTCTTTAAATGTCTTATTTTATCCAACCAACAGTCCAAAACCCCCAAAACTATTTAGTGTACAGTTACGACTAAGCTAACCAGAAAATATTCAAATTTAAGAAGCTGGATTTAATAGGGAGGATTTTGGCATAAAAAAAGTGACTCAAAACGATGAATTATCAAAATAGTTGGCAACTTATGACTTATAAGTTAATCATCTACTCATTGCAGCTCTATTGTTTTTAATACATCTGTCTGGTGGGGCATCGCAAAACATGCAAACCTAGCACATTAGCCATGTCTGTCTGCGTGTGGTGACTTGTCGGTTTGCACCTGCCCTGTTGACGATGCCAAAGTTCATTTTAAGTGGAGTCAGCGCTCTGAAAGTGTTACATTTCACACCATGTTTGTATTTTCACACATCGAAATCAGGCATAGTCCCAGTAGTATCGCCTTTTGAGTTTTGCAGTGTCTGATTCAAATAAATGAAAAGCTTTCAAACCGTGTTTGCTATGGACAATGTTGCCTTTTCTCTTTTCAAATCTGCTCATTGAATCGTGATTGGCTCAATCACAGTCTCTATCTGTTTTGTGTCTTGGCATTTAGATTTTTCTATTTCCTCAATAGGTACCGGTTGTATAGGTTGATTGGTTCATTTGTTTGTGAAGCATAATCCTTGACTGCACACTGAATAATGAGAAATGTGAATGAATGATAAAGATGATTCTTGAAGGACAGGGTAACGTCTCTCTACCGATCCTCTGTTCTCCCGTTCCGTACCCCAGAGACAGTGACTGCATGACCTTGGACGGTAACACAAAAGGAGCTGGCTCTGGGAGGGTCGGGCGGGAGAAGATATGAACAGACCAAAGAGACACAGGACTGTGTTGCACTGTGGAGCTTATTTTCCCCTCCTATCCCTAGATATCAAAATTCAATTACCTTCTTTTGTTAAAAATAGGCTTGCATGTTTAGCAGCTACTGAAAAGGATTCAGTGGCTCCGTAATATTAAGCCTGGTCCCCCCTTCGACCCCCCTAACTGTGGCAAATATTTTCATACATTTTTAGCCCCACATTTATCCCTAAAGAGGGGAAATTGTAATTATTCATGGGCAGTGATAAATAAAATGTACGTTAAAGGCCTTTACACACCAGGGACGTGATGAATAGACAACACAAAAATGTAATACTCGCCTGTGAATATTACATGTCTAGAGCTTTTATTGTTAAAGGAAAGAATGGAGTGAGTGGATCTGGTATGCGACGCCTGCCTTTGCAAACGTTGAAAGGAGTAATAAAGTTTGACGTCTTGGTTCGGAATGCGGAGCCTCCGTTTTATTGTTTTATAATCTTCATAAATATCGTCGCAACTCAACCTGTTTCGCACAACATTTGATTGGTTGATGCCTTTATTCGCGGTGCGAAAGCTCAGAACTTGTTCCGGCAAAAAAATGACGTTGCTTTTTCACTGCGTAATGTTCGCGTTCTGTGTGAAAGTATTCATGACAAAAACAACAATTCTAAAAAATATATTGACGTGCGAAATAATCGCATGAAAAAAAAACGTTCCGGTATGTAATGGCCATAACATTGAATGAGTATTCTTATGTGTTTATTGTTATATTTGGTAACGCTTTATATTAAGGTTCCTTAATAAGCGTTAATAAGCGTTAGTTAATAGGTAATAAGGCCCTTATAAGTCCTTATAAGATGCTTATTAACATTTATGTGTTAATAAGACTATATAAGTGTTAATAAGAGAATTATAAACACGTTTATTGTTAGATTATAAAACATTTATAAGCACTTAATAAGAAACTTATTAAGTGTTTATAGACTGCTTAAGAATGTTAATAAAAGCCTTATGAGTTTCTTATAATTGTTTATAATAGCATTACAAACCTATTATACCATTGTTAAACCTTTACTAAACATTTTTTGCTGCTTTATTAAGATAAATACATACTTTATTATGCATTTATTAGTAGTTAACTATGCACTTATTAACAGTTATCTATGCTATTTTTTAATTACCGTATCTTTTTTAACTTTCCATAATTTTCACGTAAACGGCAAGCCACATACGGCATAATGAAGGATTTATTAACCTTAATAAGCCTTGTTCTCACTTTAGATCCCAGTAGAACTGCAAATAAATGCATAATACAGTATGTATTTATCTTAATAAAGCAACACAAAAGGTTAGTAAAGGTTTAACAATGATATAATAGGTAAGTTAGTTAAACTCAAACTTTGTAATGCTATTATAAACAATTATAAGAAACCCATAAGGCTTTTTATCAACATTCTTAAGCAGTCTATAAACTCTTAATAAGTTTTTTATTAAGTGCTTATAAATGTCTTATAATCTAATAAAATAACATGTTTATAATGCTCTTATTAACACTTATATAGTCTTAACACACATTAAAGTTAAAAGGCATCTTAAAAGAATTATAAGGGCCTTATTACCTGTTAACTAACGCTTATTTACACTTATTACGGAACCTTAATAAAAAAGACAGTTGCGCTTAATATATTTGGTACCTCTAAAATCGCGTGTGGCCCCAGCCCGCACACCCACCCATTCGAAATGGTCTAGAACTGCCACTTTGTAGTGTATCAGGCCATCTGCACTTGTCTAAGTCCATGTAGTAATTATGTCCTACATCTTATTTCTACTTCATTTTTGGTCTTACACTCTTCCCCATTAGACTTAACTAAAATTGACTGTGAGTCCACGGTGCATTTGAATGATGGAAACAACTCCGACACACACCAGTGCACTAACTTACCGAGGCTTCAGCTTGTATCCTGCCTGTTTTTGTCTTTTGCTCCTCTCATCATTTTGTGAATTGTATATTTGAAGTCTGAGTATAATTGGCCCCGTTCTGTTGACAGTCAAACAAGCTAAATGATTGTGTGCTTGTCTGTTTTATTAATATAAATGGGGAGTATTTTGATGCCGCTTCTAATTAGGGGGGTGCAATTTTAATGGAGGTGACAATTAGCATTCATGTCATTGGAAAGTCTGTTCGGAGGCTACCTAGCCGCAGACTTTCCAGTACTCTGATAGCCTGGGGCTGGATTGTCTTGGGTCAAAGTTGCCTCGCAACGAATGTCTCTAAAAAAATACCAGTTATCCTGTCTTAGATAAAGTTTTTATTTGAATTTGGGCAAAGGATTGTTAAATATATTTAGAAAAAAACAACAACATATATCCACCACTTGTTAGTCCTTTATTCATATTCTGAACACAGACATATGTACGGGTCCTTTTATTATTAATCACCATCGACTAAAGCTGTCCATGTTTGGTCATTCTTGTCCAACTGGTAAGAATGCTCTCGTATGAATTGGTATGCTTGTGGTACATCCGTTCAGCAACACAGTGGGAATCTGTAGTCTGCGTTGAGTTATGCAGCGTGTGACTGGAAAACAGAGCGTGTTATTCTGACAGAACGTCAGATCATACCTACACATGTGGAGCCGTCTAGAGCCTCCTGCAATTTGAAGCGGAGGGAAAGGGGAGATCACGATGTGTGCTGATGTATGGATGCATGCCATCAAAGTTTAATGTAGGTTTCATTTGTTGACGTTACCCCAGTGAGACCTCGCCCCCTCACCTCCTGCAGGGACATGTGATTCTGTTTCCTTCGGCGTCTCAATCTGCATTGACGCCAGACCAGTGTCTGATAATGTAGGAGTGTTTGCTATGAGAGCAAACACTTGGAATGGAAGCAAATGTTTGCTCTGCAGTTCAAACATTGTCACAGTTTAATGAGTGGCTGTATGCTATAGAGTAGCATCCGTTTCACTGACATGAATTATTCTGAAAAACTTTATCAAATATGAATGAATATGTACTGACTGCAGCTCTTCTCATTTGAAACCTGCAGATGTGTGTTTAGGGATTAAAGCCAAAGGAAAGCAGAAACAGTACACTGGTTTGGCCAGAGCTCTCCTTGGCCGTGGACCTCTGAAATCCTTTCTGGCCGAGGCATCAATCGGACATTTTGGACCTCCGCTCTCCGGCTAACCCAGCGAGCCAGGCCAGATTAATGAACAAGCTTATCCTGATGCCACACAGTACTGACGGGCATTCTTGACTCCCCACCGAGGATTCCCGCTCATGTAATCTTGGGGAACCCATTAGGATTCTTAGAAAGTATTTATTTCAGTGTTTGACAGAAAGAAAAACAGAAATGTCCGAGTTCAGATTTCCTCTCATTTCTCACCCAACTACACTACCAGCAAGGATATTTGTTTTCCTGCCTTTGAATTCGACCTCTAGAAGCTCTGTAATAATAGCATGCAAATCAGCTCACAATTGGGCTGCCTCATTAGCCCCAGGCTTTGGACTTTATTAATATTTTTGCTCAAGTAGGTTTTTTATTTTATAAATGAACTAAAGTAGCTTCAGATTAAAAGTTCTAACTTTCTTCCATATACTAAGGGCCAAGGCTTTAATAGAGATATTATGTGAACAGTGAATTGATTTTAAACCTGTGAGGCAAAAAGTACTAAATTTTTTATGGCAGAAGATTTACTGTTTACAAAGAAGGAAGTAAGTGAATTGCTTTACTCTTCAAAAATGGTTTATCTGCCAACAATGGAATATAAACCAATGGCAACTTGAACTCTAAAAGATGTTTTTACTTTGGACAATAGTCACGTACAATTATACCAGATTATCTACCAGAGGGACACCGAAGATTTTGACACCAATCCTCCACTCAGTAGTTGAGGTGAATAATAGGACAAACATGATGATGTAGCACCTTGACCTCACCAACCAAACAACTAGGATTATTTTATTATGTAGACAGGGCTAATTTTGTAAAGCAAGTTAGGAAGTTAGGTGTCCCTTTATCATCTTATAAATGTCTATTAAATATTGGATTTTGGATTTTTTACACAACAAATCATCCAAATTAAACAACATGTGTTGTTTTCCTCCAGAATGACACATCTGTCACTCCTACGAGCAGGACGATTTCATTTGTCTGTGTCTTTCAAAATCGTTAAAAATCACTGAAAAGTAATTCAATGATATGATATGACAACGCTATGGTTACAGTTTGTTTAGGTTTAGGCACAAAAAAATGACTTGGTTAGGGTAAGATCACGATTTGGGTTAAAATAACCACTTTTGCTAATGTTGGGGAACCATCTTGATTTCGGTTAAAATTACTTTGTTGTTAAGGTTATGGGGCCTTTGTCGTCATGGCTACAATAAAAATCACTTGGTTAAGGTTAGGAAACAATTGTGGTCATGCTTAAAAGACTGTCAGTAAGAAGTGGGAAACAAACAGCACCCTCCCGTGTCAATGTCCCATGTTTTATTGTGCCTCCCATCCACCCCGACCTCTTCCCTAAACTGAGATTGTGGCTCTACAATAACGTAACCCGACTTCCTCCTTTGCTCCCGACGGACAACAGTCATGATAACTACTACTGCTAGAGGGCTTGGACATAAACAGACTCTCTTTACTGAAATGACTGATCCTGTCATTTGTCGTCTGTGATTACGTTCCTTGATTCTTCAGGTGTTTCATTCACTGGAATTAGCCGAAACCAAGCCATTCTCATCTGTTTTTCATGCCTCAGGGCCAGAGGTGGACGTGGCCGGAGGTGGACGTGGCCGGAGGCGTTATGTTTCCAGGTTGTCCGTCCGTATGTTTGTCCGTCCGGTCCATTCTTGTGGATGCGATGTCTCAAGAATTCCTTGAGGGAATTTCTTAAAATCAGGCACAAACATCCACTTGGACTCAAGGATGAACTGATTTCAGAGGTCAAAGGTCAAGGTCACTGTGAAGTCACGTCGGTGCCATTCTTGTGATATCTCAGGAACACCTTGAGCGGATTTCTTCAAATTCGGCACAAATGTCCACTTGGACTCAAGGATGAACTAATAAGATTTTGGTGGTCAAAGGTCAAGGTCACTGTGACCTCACAAAACATGTTTTTGGCCATAATGTCATAATGTCTAATAATGATAAAATGATGAAATGATGATATTTAAGACAGACAACGATTTAAACTGCAACTTGACTGGTTGGCGGAGGCATACAACCACGAGGTGGTATTTCTAGTTTCCACATGTGTATATTATAGATAGATAAATATCAAGTCACCTATACCATTATGGAAGATTTCATTTATATTGCCCACCTTTAACCACTACTACTATCCACAGGATCCAGGTGTATAGAGAGAGATGTGTCTTAAGCCCTCTCTTCACAGAGAGCTCTGTCCTCCATCTTGATTGCTTTGAACTGAAATGCAGAGGAGACAGGAGGCTTTGAGTCACCGCTCTCTCGACCTGTGTAGTTGGCCTTAATGTGAAGCGATTATTCCGTATGTTGTCAGCCCGCATCACCTGTCTGTGAGACTCGGCTCTCTCCCTGTCACAGGGTGCACTTAAGAGACAGAGGAAGTCATTAGACGGGATCCCTGTTGGAGGAGCAAGTCTTGTGTGAAATTCTGACACAGTTTTAGGGCACTTCTTATCGACGCCGCAGGCGAGCCGTGATGAGCTCTCCGAATTCTTTAGACTGCCAAATAAAGTGAGAGCGTCAGACTCGCACGTGTGTTTGTAGCCTACACGTAAGTTATTACACGTTATTATGTGTTAACAGTGTCATGTGAGAGCTGCCACATTTAGCCCACTTGCAATACTGGAACTTGAAACCTGCACACATTGAAGCGCACAACACATACACACACACACACACACACACATGATTTCTCGCTGCCCTCTTTTACACTCCCGGTCTACCAGTGTGCCTGCTAAAGTACACCTCGGAAAACATCTGACAGATTTAGCTCTGCACTTTTAAATATAGGAAGGGATACACCAATGAAAACCTACACGGCTATTAACGAGAAAACATAGACATCACGTCCGAATGCTGCTACTCTGACATGATGCCGGCCAGTTTGTCGACTGTGACTCACTCGTGTCATCTTATCACATGTGAATCATGAAATGTGCATATAAACAGCACCATTAAGTCATTTACAACTACTACTACGTACAGATGCAGCAACAGCTATACTTAGCAATCCTTTTTTAAATTTCTCCCTTTCTCTTGTAGGCGGAGGGAATGCCCCTCTTCCATTACCATTCTTGTAGGTTCCCCATGAGTGTTATTACGTTAGTCCTGATTTGCAGTGGCGGTTGCTCGGTTGGTTGTCTTTGGTAGATTGTGGGTTTGATGTCGACATTGTGTGGAGAGAGTGTGTGTGTGAAAGAGGGAGAAATGGTGGGGGGTGGACTGGCTTTCACAGCTGAATAACTGGGTCAGTTTAAGATGATGACGCTTCTTATCTCGTCAGCTCGTCGCTGGGTGTTCACTGTTCACTGCATAGCTTCAGCAACCAACCACCGCTCAGCCATACTTCTCTCTGCCCCTTTCTTCCGTCCTCTCTTTCTCTCTCTCAACCCTTATGACCCTGCTACTTCCACAAACAGTAGAAGCACAAACTAGCTCCAAGGAAATGTCAGAGTATATGCATCTATGCATGTACACATGTACATGGCATTTAAGCGCAATGCTTGAAATGGTGCTTCTTCATGTTAGGGGGTCTGACAGTGACATCTTTCATTTGTAGTCAAGTCTCCTTAGATTTGCTGATGTCCACCATAGACTGTATATAAGAAGTGGACGTAGTCACCGTGACGTCACCCATTGCTTTGTGGGCTGCCGTTTTGAAGCGATGAGTTCGGCATTTTGGCTGTCGCCATTTTGGTTTTTGGCCGTCGCCATGTTATTTTTTTGCAACCAGAAGTGACACGAGAGGGTGGAGCTAAGTGCAACTGAACTCTGAATAACGGCGTGTCCACACAGGGAACATCAGGAGCGCGTGGCGGCTGCGGAACCTGTTGTTTTTTATTTCGGCGTCCATGTTAACAGGATAGAGCAGCCACACAGCGTCTCACAAGCGGCTCGGCTGCTTGTCAGCTTGAGGTCTCGCCTATTTTTACCACAAGCCACACGGTTCACAGCAACAACAGACAGTGAAAATGATCGTTTGACATTATATTGACATCATATCAGCAACATTACTACAGTTTCATTGTCTGTATCTGTAGAATATGTCACGGACATGAAAAAAAAGTAAATCAACACTTTCTGCTTTCATTTCAAAATAAAAGCCCTCAATGCCATCTTCTGGGAAAAAAAATAAATTTTAATAATATTCCTGTATAGAAACAGGACAGTGTTTGGATCAGTCTGCTGGTTCCCTTCCTAATGAGACCAGTGGAGTGCTTTTCAGTCCAAAAGCCTGATGTTATCGTAGAGTTTCAGCTTGAGCCTCCTCCCCATCTCCTTTGTGTGGAACATCATCGATGTCGTTGGCTTGCAAGGTTATTCCGACCCGGGACAACTCCGTGGAAAGGATTGCCATCGTCCTCCATTCGAGCAGCAAAACCATTAAAAATGCAAGGGGATGGGGGTGTTTACTTAATACCTCAGTCACAATGCATAGGATCAATCCAAAGGCCCATCACATGAAAGTAATCAAGCTCCCATCATCAATAATGAATGGCACAATCAGCAGGGACAGTGGGCTCCTATTGTGAGATGGCTGAATGGGAGAAAAGATCCTCGCAGGGGAGGAACTATTGTGCATGGCTGCGTCGGTCAGCTGTTGCAAAGATGTTGATTATGATAACGGTGGTGATGATGATGATGATGGTGACGGTGGTGCAGGAGGGGATTATTGTGGCACGTGTTGCCGTTTTTCAAGAGGAAGCTGACATTTACTCTTGATGACTAATATCCAAACAGGTCCTCTTTTTTCTGCATCAACAGGACTAAATTTTAATATAATTTTCTGTGTTTTGTTTATGTTGTATATTATCCACTATAGTAAAAGCTAATTATTCCGTTTTTTAAATAATTTAATAATTTTACTCTGATGCCCAGAAGAAAAGTTGCTCATTTCTTGTGCAGTTTTCAAGTGAAATCATTGATAGCTGGTCTGATTTAAATTAATTTAAAGTAATTCACAAACAAGTGTAATAATTACACTCATTTGGGACTCAATGTAAGAATCAGAAATTACTTGTTAACAGTGACACTTGTTAAGTCAACGACAGTCAGTGTCCTGTTGCTCACGCTCGCTCTTGTGCTCACACTACGAAGATGCAAGCGAGCACTAGGCTTGCCGTGGTAGTCGGTGTTACTGGTGTTACACGGTGTTACACGGTGTTACACGGTGATCGGGCATACACCGATTACATTACTTGCCCACCGCCCCCACCGTCGTTTTGCTTTTTTATAGAAAACCCATTTATTTCATTTTTCCGTATCAGCGGCGTGTTATCGATACATAGTCAGTCGACGGACGCTACAAACTGAGAGTGAAAGTGTCTGCTCCATACGGAGTCTTAGCTCAGAGTAGCAGGAGTCAGATTTTACAAACGGGATGAGAGAGAGTTGACAGACAAGACGGTGTCGGAGGATTTAGTTGTTAAAAGCGAAAAGCAAAAGCGCCTATTTGGCAATACTTCAGATTTAAACCCAATGCTATAAGGGAACCACAACGTTAATGAGGTAATCGCCGTGAGGTGGACGGAGCGGTCACAGTCGGTTTGCGTGGCGCAGTGGCTCAAACCTGCAGCCTCGCAGCGAAAGCTGGACCGGAGAGGCCAGACACACGGCCATCCGACGGTAAAGATCAAAGTAAACGCTCTACATACTGTATATTGAGCGCCGTCTTTTCTTGTAAAATTTCCAATGTCCAGTAACACCGGTGTTGTCCCAAATTTATTAACCAGTGGGAACATGTCCTCACTGTCACATCCCTAGCGCGCATTACGTCACATCAGTTGGATTTTCCTGGGAAAAACCGGCCTGCATTCTTTACATTAAAAGCAGTCTACAGGCTAATAGAGGAAACCCAGAAAGTCGCGGGAGATCTAATTTTTTAGGTTAGGTTACAACCTGTTCACACATTGGCAAAAAAACCCAATTAAAACACGTTTATATGTGAAAAAAACTACATACAGTCCCTTTAATCATTTAAACAACATTGTGTTTTAAGACTCTCTAGAAGATTGAATAACTTGTTTTAGATGCAGGGCTCAGGTGTTGCTGCTACCGCAAGTTGCCTTACCTTACTTCACCTTACCGGTCATATATATTCACTGAAACATTATACAGACCACAGTCCAGCAGGGCCACAATCTCACACAATGCAAGCGTGGACGTAGTAGAAGTAGTTGAGGAGTGCATGTCAACACTTGATAACTGTGGTCCTGTCTAAGCACTTCCTCTCAACACCCCCCCGACACACGTGTTGCTGCTCTTCTGTACAGTTAAGCTTACAAATGTGTTCTTTGCTTCCTGTGATTGTGCTGGCTCGACTCTGTCTGTATTTAATAGGCTGTATTTGCTGACACGAGGGCGGGCATTCATTATTCAGCGCATGTTTTTTTGAAAATGTTCTGCAACCCACAGGAGGCAAGTCACTGTTTAATTACAGATACTGTAACTATTGTTGCCTATTGTGTCCCCCACCTGAATACTTAGTTTACTATAGAGTACATTAATGAGCAGAGTTTTGCCGCTCTATGCATGAAAGTAATTCCTCTTTTGTCTGTGACTTTCTCTCCTCAGGTGGTGTTAGTGTTTGCGCTCAGCATCGGGGCCCTTGGAATATACTTCATAGACTCCTCAGAGTAAGTTTCAATTTCATGTTTTCTGAAATAATTTGAAATTTCAAACATGCTCCAGCGGCTATACTGATGATGAAATATAGATAAAAATGAATATGATGCATGTATTTACATTGGCCTACCCACATACGGTACCTGAATGATAGGTGTTCATGTCCTTACTCATCTCCACACGCTGCAATCTCTGAAATGCAAATTCTTATATTGGCTCCCCCGCAAGCCGTGATGCACACACACTTAACAGTACGCGCACGCACACATCTGCATCCGAGGATTTTTCAATGGGAGGCCTGTCAGTTTCCATGGTAACAGAGACAGGGAGATACTGTATGTGTTGGGGATTTGTTCTATGGTGTGTGAGTAAGTGAGTGTGTGTATTGTCAATTTATGCGTATCCCTGGCTGGCAGTCACCCAGAGACAGATTGCAGACCTGGCATCTCTCCGATAACTACTGCAGCTACTTTCACACCGTCCAGACCCAAACTGTACCTTTGAAAGGGATAGTTTGGGATTTTCTTTGAATATTTTGAAGCCCTGTGAGTTTCTGTCTGGTAGAGATATTGACTCATTAGTTTTGGCAGTGAGACCCATGGTCAGGCCATACTGGCGAGATGCTGCATTATTAGGTAACAATAAACAGCTAAGAGGGGCAGCTGACAACATTTTTTCAGCCTAATTCACTTTGATTGGTGGTGTGATATGGGAATGGGAACTCTTTATTCAACTACAAAACAATTATGTATATGTATGTATATTTATATGTATGTGTGTATATATACAGTATGTATATACGTGTAAATATACAGTACAGTATGTATATACGTGTATATACAGTATATGTGTATATATTTATGTATGCATATTTATATATGTATGTACATATGTATGTGTATAATGTATATATGTATGCATATGTATGTATGCATACATATATACCTATATGATATACATACATACATACATACATACATACGTATACAGTATATGTATATATGCATTTATGTATATATGCATGTGTGTATATGTATGTATGTATATTCAGTATGTATGTATATATTGTATACTGTATATGCATATGTATATATGTACGTATTACTGGGCTCTTTTCTTTCAGACCCCTCTGATTTGTCTCTCCCAGGCTAATTAGATTTAAGGTACCACTTTATACTGTATGTTTACTGACTGCAATTCTGCACCTCCTGACTCCAGTTAGCAGAAGCCTCTGTAGTAGACGGTTCCCCTCATTGGCTCAGATTGCATTGATTTTAAATCAAAGAAAAAGAGGCAATTTATTGTTTCCAATTATGTAGAAGTTGTTGCACGTGCCTCTGGCAATGAAATAATCAAAGATGTTTCGCCATGCCCTACACACTAACTCTGTGTGCCTTTGACTTTATCAGTATTTCATGCACCACTGATTTACCAAAAATGAAGCCTCAAACTTTGCTGTAGTGCCTGCGGTTATGGTATGTTGATTGCAAAGGGACCATAACATATTGACCACGGTACTGTATCGTACTTTTTCATCATATTCATTTCTCTGTTGGCTGTTGTTCAGGATGTTATCCTTAAGTAATGGCTAGCTTTAATACAATATCTGTGAATTTGAAATCCTGTCCCTGGGGGGAACCGACTATGTAAAACAGGGATGGAGATGTAAAATTCTCAAAATAAGTAAATCTAAAATGCGAGGCATTTATACAGTCTTATCTCAGCAGTGGGAGATTATTCCTGGTATGAATCCAGTCAACCATTAATACCTCTAGATAAAAACCTTTACTTCCTCCTCTCTATTTCTCGAATTATATCCCTGTATGTCTCCCACTGTGTTTTCCTCTCTACCTCTGGCATATTTTTTGCACAAAAAATAAAGGGGGAACAGGAGACACTAGATAGACACAAGAAAGTAGGATAGTTGAAAGCACCAGGTTTGCGGAGATATACCAGCCATAACATCAAACTTGCAGGGCAAAAAAGGAGAAAGTTAAAGCACTGTTTGGTGCAGAGCTGTAGTTTCTCTCACTATAGTATTTCCTCAATGTATCTTGTATGTCACAGTGCATGTCATAGTGTATTTCTATGTGAGTCGGCTTCCCTGAGGCATTGCCCTGATCTCTCTCTGCTCCTATTAAGCTGAGGCCCTCTCTACCCTCATCATCGTGATTAGCTCAAGCTTGTCACTTGAGTGTGCCCGTCCTCTCAGGGGGACTACTGATCAACCCAGAGCATGTTGAGCCGACTCCGGGGGCTTTGACATCCTAAACAGGGCCGGGCTTGTGTTATAGCCATACTTTCACTACAACAGCTGGAGCCTCTTATGTGATCTACACCCATTGTTACATGTCATAGAGCCGACCTGACACTAAATCTTTCTCAATTGTCTACTGACAAAGACCTGTTTACCAGCCGCGACAGTGACGCTGGTATTATTTTCACTTTGTGAGACTGTCTGTGTGTCATCATGGCAAAATGTGGTCCTAGAGACACCAGCTGTAGCGGGAACTACCACAGAAGTGGTTTTGAGTACTATACCAGGTGTTTTATGTTTCTGGCTGTCCGTCTGTGGACAGATTTTGTTACCGCGACTGCGTCACAACCTTGTAAGATTCAGTCCCAAAACGTTACAGGTGTTTTGGAGATCAAAAGGAAGGCAGAAGTAGGGGGATAGGAAGTGGCCCCGCCGCTTTACGCCCCTGGCCCAGTGGGCAACTCCGGGGTCTGAAAAGTGATGCGGAAGTGTCAGATTGTAAAGAAGTCTATGAGAAAATGAGCCTACTTCTCACTTGATTTATTACCTCAGTGAACATTGTAAACATGAGTTTACTGTCTCAATCACTAGTTTCAAGTCTTCTTCAATACAGCATGATGTTCATTTAGTAAATTATGGTCCATTTAGAGTCAAACAGACCATAAAGCAGGGTATGCTTTAGGGGGTGGCTACCTTGTGATTGACAGGTCGCTACCACGGCGCTGTCTGGTCTGGGGGTTGTCCGTGTTTTCGTCTTAGAACTTTAACCCTTTCACAGTGTGTTTTCAGTTCATCAAAGTTAATTATAACATTTTGGTCGCTTAAAAATATCTTATTCAGTGTTCAGTTGTACGTAGCTCCACCCTCTAGTGTCTTTTCTGGTTGCAAATAACCAAGATGGCGACGGCCAAAATGCCAAACTCAAGGCTTCAAAACGGCAGCCCACAAACCAATGGATGACGTCACAGTGACTACCTCCACTTCTTATATACAGTCTATGCCCTGGCTCGATTTGGCGTCACGGCTGGTGTGATCTCGTCGCAAGATGGTCTCTAGTTATCTCTGCCACAATCTGTTTGACGTAATATCTATCGCCAAAAGATGTCTGAACTTGCCAACCTGAAAATAATGCAAGATGTGTCATATGGGCCAACAAGGACAAATTGTTCCCAATTATTATGTTGCTTCCACACTAGTTGTCACAAGTAAACAGTGGTATAGTCTAACAACCAAGCTATAATAACGCCTCGTTTCCACATAGCTCTGTCTATGTATGCGAATAAACCGGAATTTCATTCATTCCTATGGGAACCTCTGTGATCTCCCATGTGTTTGCAAAACTTCTCTGTTCGTGTTTTTCGGTCCGTAATCTGCCTTGAGTAAAAAATTGAACTTTTGCGGCAGATAACGGACAGACCGTATGCATTGTGTGCCTGTGGAATTAGCAAATTAATAAACTGATTGATGCGTGTAATACAGCTCTATTTATACATTTGTTTTCTAAGTGAAAAGTTTGACGGCATATTTAGCAGTTTTGTGAATTATTTTGTTAAAAGACGTATGAACCACTAGCTATATGCACTCTGTTACACAGCTAGAATGCTACTAATGTTAGCTAAATATGCCATCAAACTTTTCACTTAGAACAAATAACGTAAAAAGTTCTGCACGAGGAAACAAATATTGATATATACTCTTTCTCTGATTATCAGCTTGTGTGTAGGAGGGGCATACATACATAAATCTGACTCACATTCATACCCCCATACTCAGACGCTAAACATGCTCTACAGATGTACAGATCTAAATGAGGAAATCGATGAGCGCAGATTTATAGGACAGCCTTTTCATGGTAATAATTACTAAAACATAAAAAAACCCATATAAAAACAGTCTTACGGTACAAACTCATGAACTATTTAGGCTCAGTGGGTTATGGCCAAACTGCCATTTTGGCCATCGGATGAAGTGAACATCATTCTGAAATTGTCTGTGAAAAAGGCCACAGTAATGGGAAGGATTATGGTCGGGTCCCTGTGGTAACAGCTAAAAGAGTCATGTGGTGGAATAAGTGCATGTGGGTCGGACCTGGGGAGGCTGGAGCTGCACGATGGGCTTTTATGTCTACTTCAGCGAAGCAGGGCAGTCCCTTGGGGCAAGGACACACACACACTGGGTAAAATGCTGAAGAGAAACGTACCTTTCCGGTGGCCAGGCCCTGGACTCCCAGGAGTTGTTTTGTTCCTAGCTTTTGACAGGTGGGGCTTTCCTAGCAGGGGCTCTGTTGGCCAATATCCTGCAGCAAAGATCCACAGAAAAACACCGCAAAGCCTTCTGTGGACGCAGGTAGACAGAGTTTGAACGGAGGGAATTGTTAATTGGCTGCCCTCCCAGTTGAGCACAGAGATTACTAGTCATCGACTTGGCAACCGCGTTGTTGTTAAAAGGGCTGTTTTTTTGAATGAATGGGGATAAATATGTGCTGAGAATGGCCGTCCATCTGTTTGTTTTGACAAAGTGGTTGTTTACCACAGTTCCGCGCGACACATAATAATGTATGATGAGACGCTGCCTTTTCTGCTCCTCTGCAGCACACCTCACTTGCCAAACTGATGCTATTTCGGTGATATTTTCAATGGGAGGATACTGCATGTGTCCTCTCCCGCCCACATCTGAATCTGCTTTAATACCTTGGCTCATCCCACATCCTTCATCCCTTCTTTTTCCTCCTCTGTGCTCCTGTGAAACAAATGGAGAGGAATGTAGGACAAAGTCTCTGCAGGCCGTTCTTAAAGGGATGCCCTTGTTCCTGCTCCACTTCTGTTTCTATTTCCCTCCTCTCCCGACCCCTCCCCGTCACACATACGGGCTTTTACATGCACACACTTGCATAGTCACGTTAACTCGCAGATTCGCACACATGTATAGGCAATTTTCGTCTCTTGTCGAAGAGGCCTCATAAGCAGCGGCCTGTAACTCGATCATTAGTGTGCGATCGATGTCCGCACTGAAAAGAGAAACAGTGCCTAATGGCTAATTAATGGGGTAAGGTGAGAAATATGGCTCAGCAGTGAGACAAGCCTGGCAGACTTTGTGGCGATGAAGGGTAACCTATATAAGGACATCTCCTTGATCCGGATGGAGTGAGTCTCCATGTGGGTCAGAGAAGACCATGAAACCATGAGAAGTCCCCATGAAACGAAAGTTAGAGCATCTCTAACGGCTGTACTGTGACATACTGTATCTCAAACAAGCCCCCAGGAAGAGCGGCAGGCCTTGAAGCAAATATTCCTGGTGGTCAAACGGTGTTACTACAACTTCCGTGTCCGTCACATGATGCCATTGGGCCCAAAAAAAAAACTTTTTTTCCATAGACTTACATTGGGAAAGAGATGTCCGTAACTCAGCGGAGTTGTAAAATGTACTAATAGCTGAATGCAGAGTTATTTTCCTTCCTCTGTTCATGTGAGAACCAGTCCGAAGCTGGACCTGGGAGGCAGAGTTAAAGGAAACGCTAGTGCGCCTGCTCTATGGGCCCAATGGATGCGGAAGATCACCGGACGATTCGGGTACTTTATCACTCGGCAGTCGAGCCATTTTGGCTTCATGCGCCACTGAGCAACTCTCATAGGAACGTGAACATATGAACGTGAGCCCGCCTACAACGCTGTATCCAGTTCTCTTTATACATCCATGATATTGCTCTGTTAGCTACTTCGTTCAAAGAACATGTATTGATTCGATCCACGGTTGGCTAGCTAGTCGCCTAAAGTCTTATTTGATTAGATCAATTTTGTAAACGCCCCGAGTGCAGGATGAGTCATCAAACATTTGAAACCGATTACAGGAAGAGGAGGGTCACAGGATTAAAACAGGTATGTATTTTTCATTGCATGGGGACTTTAAGTTGTAGTTTATACCATTCCCAAGTGGCTTCAGATTTAAATACACAAACTGTGGCAGAAAGAAACATAATCAAATTTTCAGCCATTTCCTAAAATCTCTCCCTCTTTATACTAAATGCCATTTTTCACACACATTTAGGGAGATTTTCGCTTTCTAAATGAGCTCTGAAAAAACAACAGAGAATATGAAATGTCAACATCACACTCACGGATAATGAGCTTTTGTGAGTGTTATGGAACATCAGCGCTGTTTTATGATTCTGGAGCCTCTCCCTGTAGACTGCAAAAATAAATGAAGCTTTTGATATCCGAGCATGGGCTGAGAATGGTTCCAACATTTGGAGTCCTGCTTAGCTCACATGTGGTGAAGCTGAACATTAGCGTGATGGTATAACATGTCAGCCCTCTAGTATTATTCTAATGAGAGTGAAATCACCCTGGCTGTCACTCTATCTGGTAAAACGCAGATTCAGTGTGTGAAGCTCTGATTGAAGTCTAATGAAAAAAATTACCGGAGACATTACAGTAGCCAAGCCGCTCTGCAATTTGATCATGTTTCTGGTATCAGTGCACGCTGTATGGCCCAACCTCTTTGTTTATCACAGTCACCATGGCGATATAAAGGCTATTTGCTGTTGCAGTTGCCTGATATCCCCCAATGCAGAGCGGAAGGGCTATTTTCAGACCACAGCATGAACACAGCATGAGCCAATCTGAAAGCATGCAGTTAACTTAATAAACCCCAGATGAGATTGAAATGATTTAAGTCCCTTTGTGGCTCTTTTTTGGAATATCCACAGGGTCAATTCATGTTAACTCTTTCAGCTTCCACTCAGATTGTTCAATATATATATATATATATATATATATATATATATATATATATACATATATACATACAGTATATACATTTACATAGAGTGTACAAAAGTGTTAACCAAATGCACCATTTTCAATTTATAACAAAATGTACTGCATGCATTTTTACTGCTACGAGCCTCCGGCTCAGCCGTCGCTATGTTGAGAGCCATGAGGAGGCAATAGAAATTCTCTCAATCTCGCATTTAGCACCTTTAAACTTTTACTGTCTCAGTGCTGTGATGAACTCAAAAGCCAGCTTGCAATTATTATATTTAGATAAGAATACAAATTAAAGTAAGAATTTTGCTGTGGAATACATGAATGGTTTGAAATTTATCTAAAAATGTTGAGTCCTAATGGTACGTGTCCACAGCCTCCTTCCTTTCCACGCTTCCCATTCAATGCCATGTAAGCAGCCGAGCAATGCATTCTGGTGGAGTAGGTTTCGGGAGACGGATCGCCACGTTGGCCACTCCTCATTTGCATACAGTCGAGGTCTATGCTTCTTCATGCAAATCAGGGGCGTCCGGTGCGACTCGTCGCCTCTGGAAACTCCTGAAAAACTTTTAAACTAACCGTTGTCGATCCAAAAAGAAAGACAGATTTAGCAACTGCATGGATTATTTCTTTCATAAAATTTTTTCAGAAACAAATTTCGGTGAACTGTTTTCATATTATACAAGAAAGAAGTTTCCAAACGAGCCGCCATGTTGGTTTGAAAGCTGGGAGCAGCAGCCCACGAGTGAAAGCGGTCGTCCATTCAGGTGCCTAGTGCCTAGTGGCAGCTCATCAAGCATCCAATGCTGGCATGCGAGACGATCCCTTGCATCCAAAAACGCCCATGTGGACATGTACCATAAGAGATACATTTCCTTTCTTTATGAGGGAATTAGGATTGGGTTGACTTGATTTATATAATTTTTAGATTACATTGTGTACTGGTTGAAGGTTATTTTACACGAGGAGGTCTAAATACACCGATTTAATGACCTGAAATTAGAACAAATAAAACCTAGCACCACCAACTTCATTTGCTTCACAATGTAAATCAGTGTGCTGATAACGACTTTTCTTTTTTTGGATATGGCACATTATAACCACAGCTTTTATCTCTTAATTGGTTTGTGTTCAAAAGAGGAGTGATGCGATGTGTGTAGTTTAGCTATTGTACTGTGCCACTGGCTTCTGAATACATTAATTAAGTATAATTTCTCTCTTGCAAAGATGCTCCTTTTTTTTACATTGCCTCCTTATTCACTCCCTCATTTCAAACATATTGCCTTGCTGAGCAGCAAACTGTATGAAGTTTCTTTTAGCGATGTGCTATTTTCACTCTCAAACTCCTCTTTTAGACTCTAAAATAAATAACGTCTTTGTAGCGGAAATGCTTGAAGCGGGATGCAAGTCATTTGCATTCAGATGAAAAAAATTGAGTTAGCTATTTTTAGCCTCCCTGGGGAGGTTTTATTTGTCCATTGTCCCTTGTAGGTGCTAAAATATTTCTTATTTTAGTAATGATGCCTTGACCTAAATCAGTCATTTAAGTACGAACCTGGCCTTCTTTCAGCTTCACACGCCCCTCCCTGCTGTGTCCCCTACACGTACATGCACTACCCTCAGGAGAAATACTGCATGTAAGCCAGACATTCAGTTATTGTGCTCAAATCATTTGTATTTCTCTGTTTGGGTTGTATATTGATTGTACGGGGTGACTCGAACGCTAACAAATGAGACTACGAATCCGTAACTACATTCCAAGATGCTTATGAGCTTACTGGAGCAGAAGGCATTTGTGAGATATGAAGAATGACTCAGATTCGGTGCGTCGCGCTGTGGTTGCGAGCACCCGTCGAGCGGGGAGCGGTGTGTAGTTGTTGTTGTTTTCTCGGGGGGCAACCTTGCTGTTGCTCCTGCAGCCAGCCAAGGTCATGTGCGGGCTAACAAAGGGCTGGCTCCTGCAGGCTGGCTGACTGAAGGTGTTCAGGGCTATTTTTAGAGCATCATCATCAACATACTCCTTTGCCCTTGTGAACAAATGAGTTTTACCTCTCTGGTTGCGATTTCCAGAGGCAGAGTTCCTGGTCGGAGGAGGTTGACGTGGGGAAACATTTTATGCCCTGAAGTAGACTTGCAATGCTCTGCGGCCTTCCCCTCGGGCAATAGCTGTTCTCCTGTGTGTGCCTGCATGATATAAGTGTGTGTACATGTGTGTATGTTGGTGCTAGCTTTGCTAATAAGCAGAGTGGGGTTAGAGAGTGAGGTGCAGGCAAGTCAAACACAAGAGGAGCCCAGGGATCTCCGGGTAATTTCCATGTGGCCTAAAACTAGCATTGTGTGCTATATGAGACAAATTGTCTTCAGTACCTCTGGGAGCTCAATCCCCCTCCCTTTTCCCTCTGTCACGTCCACATCATCCCCTCTTCCTCGCCCTCTTACTGTCACTACCTCTCTTCTCTCCCTGTCTCTTTTATCTCTCCGTGTCTTGCTGCTGTCTTTCTTTCTCTCCCACCCACCTCTTCCTCTCTCCTCTTCCTGTCAGGCAGGATGTTGTAACCCCAGTCTGTGCCAGGGCTTAAGGAGTAATAAGAACTGTGTGTGGCGGGCAGATCTATTTTCTGCAGGACACTGGCAGCATGTGGCCGGGAATCCCTTGTGATTGTGGAGCGTGAAGTGACATTGAAAGCAGGAATCAGGATGCTGGCTTGTCTTACATACTCTTTGTGTAGGAAAGGGACACAGAAACACCTATATAGTATAACGAAATCCAATACATCAGCCCCGTAATACATAACACATTTGAGATGCTTTAATGCTCAGTTTTTGTTCAGACTCTACCAATGAAGTGATGAGTGAACTCTGTGGAGAGAACTCTGTCAGAGATTGGACACAAATTCTCAGCGACACTGGACTGATTTATAAGGTCATAGTTGCTGTTGATGTATTCCATCTCACTATAAAGCGAGGAATCTCTGTCTGTCTGTGTGTATGTGGGTATCTCTTTCGTATACTATATCTCAAGAACCGTTCATCCGATCTACTTCATACTTGGCGGATGTGTTGCTGGAGACCCCATGGGGTGCTTTCTCGAATTTGGTGCAATTTGGACACGAGACACGTTCCATATTGATAAACTTAAATACTAAAACACCAATGGAGCAGTGCTCTGTGCAGCAGCAGCAGCGATGGTGGTGCTTCAGGGCTCTGCAGACTCAAGCATGTCGTCTGCGGCAGCTGATTGACTGCTGGATACTGGATACAGCATGCTACGACTGAACTAGGGCAGGGCGATATGGAGAAAATCAAATATCACAATATTTTGACCAAATACCTCGATATCAATATTTTGACGATATTGTAGGTTTGACCATTGGTGCTTTTAAATAATCATCAGTAATGTGGATATAATGTCTAAGTGGGTAAAGGCAAATAATAGAACAGTCTGTTAGGTCAGAAAATTACATCACTTTACTGTAATGCAGCCTTTAAAACCAGGAAAATAGAGATATACAAAAGATAAAGATATCCAAAATGTAAGCAATATCTAGTCTCATATTACAATATCATTATAATATTGATATATTGCCCAGCCCTAAACTGAACTCTTCCTCACTTCCCTGGAGTCAATGAGCGATGAGCGGTTCTCGACAAAGCTGCAAGCTGCACTTCCTTGGGGCCAAGCAATCGGCCCTCTCCGAACGGCCATGCACTCCGAACGGGCACGCCCCCTACAACGCTGCAAGCAGCAATGTCGGGAGCCAAGTAATCAGCCTGCTCCGAATGGGCACATGCTCCGACCGGCTATGCGCTCCGAACGGGCACGCCCCCAGACAAAGCTGCAAGCAGCAATACCGGGAGCCAAGTAATCAGCCCGCTCTGAACGGCTACTTAAAGAACTACTATTCAAATTTAAACCTGAATTAATTGATTGGCCACTTGGGCATCAAGCTGTAATCACAATGTTGACGTACAGTATTATCACCTTTAAAATTTGTTCGGCAAACTGTTGATTATTTACACATCCAGCAGACACAGAGGCCAGGCCATCTGATGCATGTAAGTCCAATATTCCCTCTTTTTTATGCCAGGCATTATGTTTTCTGGTTGTCCGTCCGTCTGTCCGTCTGGTCCATTCTCATGAACGTGATATCTCAGGAACACCTTGACGGAATTTCCTCAAATTTGGCAAACGTCCACTTGGACTCAAGGATGAACTGATTAGATTTTGGAGGTCAAAGGTCACTGTGACCTCACAAAACATCAAGAATTCATATGCTAATTATGACAATTTCACACAAATGTGGAATAGGATGAATTTGATAAATGGATGTAAACTGCACTTTCACTGGTTGGTGGAGGCATACAACCGCATGGCGATAATTCTAGTTTTAGTTTTGATTTGGTCTCCACCAACTCCTAAAGGAAATATCTGGGTCTTTACAGTAGCTGCTAAATGCTCGACCAGAAGCCTGTAATACGAAGCAGGATTTGGCGTTATTGAGGTAACTTCAGAGTTAGCCCTGGGTTTTCCGTCCTACGAAGGTGGATCACTTCTTACCGGGGTAGATCGCCATGGTAACTTATGCTGAACAGCTAACCTGCTCCGGAGCAGGTTATGTTCCAGATAAGAGATCAACTCATATAAAAGCACCGCCTACTGACCAATCAGAGCTCAGTTCGCGGATCGTATGGTAATATTACACAAATACGAAGAAGTTTAAGTCATAATCCAGGCTAACAACAACACAGTTTACACTGAGAAATGCAGGAAGCACAGCTGGATTTATGCTGCGGGTGTTTACCGCTTTGAATTATATTTTTATATTTATTTCTTTACTTGGTCTTGAATCCGTTTCACACCGCCGGAGACGGAGACGCACCTGAAAGAAGGTTTAAATAGTCATACACGCCTCCTACATAATAATGTGTATAATGAGGTGTAACCCATCCATCCATACCATGTCTTACAGCTATTTATATCTAGACAACTTTATCCCACTTTTGGGTGTTCCGTTAAATAAATAAGTCTGTTAATTGACGCATTCACACATCGGGGGTTTTTTTCTTTTGCCAGCTGTCCTTCCTGCATTTGGCAGCTTCAACTGTGTTACTATTAGTCTGGATTATGTGTTTAACTTCTTCGTATTTGTCTAATATAGTTTACTCTTCCTTTGTAATATGTGCCGCTCTGCCTGTTTGTCTGTCTGCAAGTCAGTAGACTTGTACATGTTAGTGATTGGTCAAATGTTGCAAACACCGCCCCGTTCATGTGAACGCGCTCATAACCAGATAGAGAAACCCTGGGTTGACTTACTGAGTTGATAACCACCGTCGTAGGACCGTTTAGCGGGATCTCGTTTGTTAGGGTTGGTTAAGCCAGATAATGAGAAGACCTTGGGTATGTTGAACTCGCTTCGTAGTACAGGCCTCAGGTTTGCCAGGTAGTTGATGAGAACAGTGAGACTGACTGTGGGTTTGTCACTTTAAGTGACAAGGTTAAAGAAATGCATTATTTGGAAATATTGCTCTGATGTTAGCAGAGACAGGATGACTCACTATTAAGTTGTGTGTGTATAGGTGATGAGTCACAGCTCTACTCATACAGCATTATGTTGTGTTTAATAGGTATTTATCTTGACAGATGATACAATCAAACATTATGAGTCACCATATACACAGCAACTAATTCATTCTTATTTTTTTCCTTTTCAGTCTGCATCGCTATTTTATGAAACACATTCAGCAGCTCCACGATAATAGACTATGAACCTCTCCCCCCCGCACCGATGAACTCTTAATTTCCTATTGTGCCTCTGAGCTTAAGAGGGAAACCATACGTCTGCCTGATGTGTCTTCCCACTAATTTAGTTAATGATAAGCTTTACTTTCAAATAACGATTATAAAAATGACTAAATTAAAGCTCTCAGAGTGTAGCCATTGTGCTGCCTTATAAGCAAAAATCACGTCAAATTCAATGTACCGCTCGGCCCCTCCCGCTGTGTGCCGCCATGCTCCCTCTGTGCTATTGAGAATGCTTTGGGTCACGTGACTGTAGATGAGCAGTTATACAGAATTGGGCCAGAGCTGGGCCCGAGGGGGAACGCCACAGTGACCACTCCAAATGGTGTCTTCAGTGTGCACCATCTGTGTGTGTATCCGCTCATAAGTGCTTGTAAGTGCATTTGTATTAGTGTGTATGTGTGTGCATTCTCTTGCACAAAGGTCTTAGCTAAGGTTGTGGTATCAGATCCGTTATGGGAGATCTCATGAGCTCGTGTAGCGTGTAGATGGATGTGAGCAATATTGTGTATAATTCATAGGGATGCACCGATCCGACTTTTTCTGTCCCGATACCGATAGTGATACCTGGGCTTTGGGTATTGGCCGATACCGAGTACCGATCGGATACCAGGCAACATCAGGCTGGACTTAAACATCGCTTTCTTAACTTTGTAAAAACAAAATGTGACCATAAATACATAAATATACAATTACTGGATTGTTATTTATTATTACAATAATAAATTGCACACCCGCAACTTAAAAAAACAAAAACAAAAATGATCGTTAGTTATTGTTATCTAGGCTGCCTACTTTACCAGCCTTCAGTCCTCAATTACTGGAACTAACAGGACAGACAACATGGAGTCTGGTAACATACCATGGATCATAAAACCAGTAAAACATATAGCAAGGAGAGGAGCTATCCTCGGACCGGCATATTTAAGGTGCTCAGCCGTAATATGGTCTATGTTGCTTGCTTTATTAACAGACAGCTTCTTTATAGCTTGGTATACCTCATGTGACCTAATCACCTTTGAATCATCGCTGTCACTATTATCTGTCTTAAATAAATCACTTTTGACACAGTTGAATAACATACTATAATGCTGTCGCCGTAACTCACAAATGTTGTCTGTTCCAGAAGTTCCATTCACAGTGCACGGCAGAGATGTTTTACTGTTGTTAAGAGCTCTCACTTCTTTCCAAAAATCAATGACATTATTACTCAATAGCTTCTTAGCCATGGAATCAGCCCTCATGACTTGCAAATTTTTTTTTACAAATGAAGCAGATGGCTTACTTATATCTTGAATTAGTGAGGTTCTTGTACTCGAGTTCAGGACCTTGTCTGGGTCTCCCTACTATAGCCCATGATTTGAAAGCTTCACGGGCTTCCGCATGATACTCAGCTACATACTTGCTCCAGCCGGGCCTGTTATCATGTGTCTTATTTTTATGCTTATTGTACGGCTTACTGCCTTTATACACAGCACCTAAAGTATAATATCATTATACATGGAGCAAAGATCCTTTCCATTTGAGCATATTTTTATGCTAAATGCAGTACCTGTGAGGGTTCCTGGACAATATTTGTCATTGTTTTGTGTTGTTAATTGATTTCCAATAATAAATATATACATACATTTGCATAAAGCAGCATATTTGCCCACTTCCATGTTGATAAGAGTATTAAATACTAAAAAAAAAAAGTGCGATTAATTGTGATTAACTCTAGACAATCATGCGATTAATTTTAATCGATTGACAGCCCTAGTGTATACATATAGAGTTGAATTTAATAGATTGGCCCTATTGTCACCGATACCCGATCCAGCTATTTGAGTCAGTATCGGCCCGATATCCGATCCGGTATCGGTGCATCCCTAGATCCATGACAGGTTTGTTTTAGCATTCGTGTTTAGTTTGATCCCTACAGAATCACGCGGAGATGCCGGCGGTGAATTAATAATTGAGTATACAGACCAGATCAATGTTAACACCTTCCAGGGGTCAGAAGCGAATTAACCTCCGTCCGAAGTCTGATGGCGCCGTCTCAAGAAATTGCCTCTCAACCAAAATAAGTCACTTTTACTTTTAAACATTTGCAGCATAAACCAGACTCATTCTAATCATCTCGGACATGAGCCAGGGTTTTACATCATCTTAAAGATCACATCAGTCCTGCGGATACGCTCGAGACGGACCACACACTCATGAATTAGAAGTCGGATCATCCTCTTGGAGCGATACGTCCTCTCCGGCGTGTCTGCACTCAGTCATCCATTATAATGGATCATCATGAGATAAAATGTTTGATGTTAACTGGAAGATGATTAAGCCTCACTCCTCTGGAGGTTCTCATTATGCAGTAAGCTCTACTCTGGATCTCACACTGTGCCCCTATGGGCTCCATGCATACAAATGTATACTTTGAATGTTTGAATTTGAACATATGGGACTTGTAGCTGTGTACTCTTTTAATGGCCACGTGTTCGATTGCCAGTCTATACATTCCCAAAGGTCGCCTATAGCCAGGCAGCCAAACCATAATGCATATTCACGTTGTTCCCCGCAGTGGGAATTCCTCATTACTCGGGAGCAAAATGCTATAAGGCCCGTGACCAAGAAGAAGAATGGGGTGGGCACACTTCCCATTATTGCTTTTGTTGAGAGCACCCACTTGCTAATGGTTAATCATCACAAGGTAAACATGAAGATGGATTACATGACAGGCCGGACAGATCACCACTCATTTATCATCATCTGCCTTTTTTTCTAAGCAACACCCGGCTCGCTTTTGCACTCTGTTAAATGGAGAGAGCTATGCAGTCTGTTTCTTTGTGTCGAGTCTCTGTCGTATGAGGGTATATGTGTGTTTGACAGATGCTGAATAATTTATGCATGCTGAGTGTGCTGTCACATCAAAGCAACTACCAATTTCACTTTATTCTCATCTATATGTGGTTGACTGCAGTCACAGTGGCTCTTTTATCTTGGTCTGTTACCCCCTTAGGCTCAGAGGAGGAATTGCAGCAGGGTGTCAAGTGAAACTCAATAGCATATCACTAAATTAATTTATTAATGGTGTTTTTCATCCCATATTTTGATCAAATGAATTTGCATTAACTGACAGGGGTTCTCTCTGTAACTGTTAAAGTATATCACTGGCAAGGATCCAGTTCAGTCAGTTTAGATGGCCAGCATCGGTCAGCACCGTTTGACCTTGACAGCTTCACGCTGGCTGTTGTTACCAGAGAACTGTTTCTTATCAGTCCTGTGAGCTGAACCCAGGAAAGGTGAGCAGTATCAGGCTGTATACGCATCTCTGAAGAAAAAAAGGACAAGTTACAGCATAAATCATGATTATCCTGATATGTAGGGGTGAGCAATAAGTCATCGTCTTTTGGCGGAATTTGTATTGTAATGATGTTGTGATCATATTTGTTATTGTTTTACCAAATTCTGTTGGCTAAATTAATTATTCCAAATAAACTGTCATTAAAAACTAACAAAATGAGATATGCAGAGTTCTGCCTGATGTAATGCACAACAATGGAACACAGTTTGTCACATTCCGCATACATTTTATGGTATTTTGCATATATTAAAGGGTAACTTCTGTATTTTTCAACCTGAACTATATTTTCCCATGTTTTTGTGCCTAAGTGAATAATGGGTACAACTATTTTTTTTAAATTATCCAGTTTTGAGGGATAACACTGTAACTAGCAGCCGCGAAACGAGCTGTGAGGGAAATTGTGCAGCATCAATGTTTGCCACTGACAGGCACTTATAATAACAATCTGAGCCTTACAACATTATGGAAATGACCCTACAGAGAACTAACGTGTTCTTTCTTGCTTTTCACTTGATCCGGTCTGTTTGTTATTGAAGGAGAAGTCTCGTTGTGAAATCTGAATATCCGTATACTATAAATACGGGCAGCCATCGAATTCAAAGACCTCGTCCACATTGTCAAAATCATCTAAATATTCAGCCATGACATTGAAAATCTTTTAGATAACACTAAGCTACGCTTTCTGAACTTCAACACAACAAACTCTGCTGGGCTGGCACTCGCGTTTCCACCATGGATGTATTCACTATTCCACTGTTGTCTTCCAAGCACTTTTAGTGCAGGTAAATGAGGGTTCCAGCTTGCCCCAATTGCACCATACTGCAGCCAGCACTCTCCCTCAATACTGGACCAATTTTAGAAATTGTTGTCCCTATCAGAATCAGAATCAGGTTTATTTCGCCAAGTACTGTATATACATACATGGAATTTGACTCTGGTCAATGTACTTACACAGAATAGAAATATCAGAATAAAAGAATACACTAATAAAAATAAAAGTGTTGGGGAGTTGTAAACGATACATATAGTGCAAAGAAATAAATACCGGATGGATATACATGGACTGTACGACTAGTACAGCATGTGGAGATGTCTATATACAGTTATGTGCAGTGAGTAGGATTTATATTTACAGTCAGTTAGACAGAAAGACATGGGACAATTTTTTAATATGGTGATATTTATTAATTATTATTTTTCCCTATTGTGATTTCCCCCATATCAACAACTGACCAACTGTAAAAAAAACAAAAAACAAACAAAGAAACATAAAGAGACTAGAAAATAATATTCCTACTGTGGAAATATGGCGAGGTCCCTGGTATTTGCCTCCTGTCTGTTCATGTTCTGTCTCTACATCAGTATCAGTTCATGAGTATTTAACTTTATAATAATGTGTTTTCTCTCTTTCTCTCTCTTTGTTCTCTAGTCCTATAGAATCCTGCCAGAATTTCTACAAAGACTTCACGTTACAGATCGATATGGCATTCAACGTCTTCTTCCTTCTTTACTTTGGCTTGCGGGTAAGTTGGCACATGCATGCTCACACAATGCACACACTCACTCGTACATCTGTACACATTTACAGACACACACTGGCTCAAACTATATGCACACAGCCATGCAGGCATCGATTTACATGCATTCAAATCTACAGCATCCTACAAAAAGATCTTGCATGGTTCTTATTTTCAACCCTCATCCCAGTATATTGAATTTTTACATCTTCTTTAGATGATCAAGAATTTTAAATCATTTAAAACTAGGGCTGTCAAAGTTAACGTGATAATCTCGCATTTACGCAAATTTGTTTTAACGCCACTAATTTCTTTAACGCATTAATGCAACCTGCCTTATACTGGTATCATATGAAACTAGAAAAAACCTGAGGAATCCATTACTACCAACCATGTCATGCTACCTTGGTAGCAAGGAGGGTAAATAATGCTTCAAACATACGTCACATTTTGGCGAGGAAAAACTGGCATGGCCATTTTCAAAGGGGTCCCTTGACCTCTGACCTCAAGATAAGTGAATGAAAATGGGTCCGTTGGGTACCTACGAGTCTCCCCTTTACAGACATGCCCACTTTATGATAATCACATGCAGTTTGGTGCAAGTCATAGTCAAGTCAGCACACTGACACACTGACAGCTGTTGTTGCCTGTTGGACTTGTGTTTGCTAAAGAAATGTATGCTAAATGCAGTACCTGTGAGGGTTTCTGGACAATATTTGTCATCGTTTTGTGTTGTTAATTGATTTCCAATATTAAATATATATACATATATATGTGCATAAAGCAGCATATTTGCCCACTCCCATGTTGATAAGAGTATTAAATACTTGACAAATCTACCTTTAAGGTACATTATGAACAGATAAAAAATGTCCGATTAATCGTGATTAACTATTTTAATCGATTGACAGCCCTATTTAAAACATTTTTACAAGACAACCAACGATGCGTACAAACAAGCAGACGCCACCCTTAAGTCGCCTACGAACACTCGCACAGCATGCCTTTAGTTTAAACCAACCCTGTTAATAATAATGTTGCTAGCATGGCTGTCATGCCAGAGCAGCATTCCAGTGGTGCAGACGCAAGCCTGCCATCCTCAATGAATGAATAAATAAACTCATAAGCTGCTTACACCACCAACCATTCGCATGACTCAGCAAGTGGGGTGAAGCTTTTGTCATTCTATAGTATGTCAGCGATGCCAGTTTGAATGGTGGAGAGGTGGTGTTATGTATAAAATTAGAAATGTAATTTTTTGATGCCATCCTCTTTTTCTTTTGACAGTTTATAGCTGCCAATGATAAGCTGTGGTTCTGGCTGGAGGTCAATTCAGTGGTCGACTTCTTTACTGTTCCTCCCGTGTTTGTTTCTGTCTACTTGAACAGAAGCTGGCTCGGTAAGTCTTCGTATTCCTTTCAGCTGTTTGTGTCTATCTCGCTTTGACACTTTCATGAATCTATTCCTTCGTAGCCTTATCTTTTCTTGCTTTCTTTCACTGTTTTTCACATTTTTCCTCTCAACGCCTCCGTCTTACTTTTTTCCATGTCCTTTTTTGCCTCTATCTTCACATGTCACCCCTCCTTTTATCACTCCCTATCTCTCCGTTTGCCTCCCAGTCCCCCTTCTGTCTCCCCATTACTGGGAGTGTGTCTCCGAGGCCCTCTTGCTTTGGGCTGCAGTCAACTTCCCCTCATCATTGGAAGTGACAGGGCTGAGTTCCTCTGATGTTTCAGGGAGCACAGACGCAGCAGAGTGGATTGGCTAATGGGAGTGAGAGTGACTCAGAAAACGGCCCAGGCTGTGGTTCTGTGTGTGTGTGTGTGTGTGCGCGCGCTTCAGAGTCATTGGTAATTGCCTTGTTGAGGCGTTGCACCTGGAATACCTCACAGCGGTCCGTAACTGCCATCTAATGGGCTCATTCACACTCGCACAAAAAAAATTCACATGCAAAAGCATGTGTTATCCCCATACACACACACATACACACTCGCTCTTGCATGAGCAGACTGGAAAACACCCTAACCTGCATTACATAACGACCTACTTTTCTCAGTGCATTCAGAGTATTGTGGCCTGAATTACACTGCAGTAGAAAGAGTTTCTTTGTAGCGGTTTTCTTTTTCGGGTGCACTGCCGCTCTGCTTTTAAAACCACATACCGCATACTACATCATTGCTATACTTCATTTACAACTCAGCAGAATGCCAATCCAATGTTTATCTGAGCATGACATTGGACCGCCAAGACTGATAAGTCAGAATGTCAGAATGTCAGACTATTATATGAAATATAGTCGAAGGAGTGGAGGTTCTCAAAGCAGAAAAACATCGACATTTCCTTCAAAAAGACATCTTACATACAGTGTACACATTTGAAGTAAAATCCTGGCTCTCTACTCTTTTTTTTCAAAATTTGTCTTATTAGGCCTTTTTCATAAAAGACATTTTGACATGTCACAGTAGGAAAACCATGGGTGTAGATAATAAAATGAATGATTGCTGAATTCCAATTAGGTGCTTCATGCTTTCAGGGTCCTGCTGGTTCACTATCACACTGTTAAGGTTTACAGGGACATTTGAACAGACTGGAACCGCTGTTAATGTTATTAGTGACACCTTTGCTTTTCCTGCTATGACTCATCAAAATGTCCGTTGTGAAAAAGGCCTGTAATAATAAAGCCCGTTCGCATGAAAAGGCGTATAAATGGCACATGTAATGCTACATTTAATGCTACAGTAAGAGTTAGTGACGTAGTATAAAAAGCGAGAAAGACCACCTTTGGCGGGTGGGTGGGGAGGTGGATGGGTCCAATAAATCCCAAACTTCTAACCAGGAGACCCGTGTTGACCGGTGTTTTTGTTTTGTAAGTTACATTAGTGACGTTAGTGATGTATGTCACGTGACGATTGTCGTGTTTTTTATTGATGTTTGTGACATGTTTTCCGTAGTTGTTTCTGTATATGTTTTACCTAGTTTACTTACTTATTTTAAGCCCAACCATGATGTTCTCCCTTACCCTAACTAAGTGGTTTTCTTTCCTAAACCTAACTGCAGACATTTGCTTGGCGTACAAATGACACACGAAAAGCGGCGTAATGTGGCATTTATACGCTTTCCTGTGAGACCGGATTGAATAATAACTAGCAATAACTTAATTTCTGAGAATTGGGAACTATGTAACATTGGAAAAAAAGAAGTCTGACTGGGCAAGAAGCATAACAGCCATAAGTTAATCATACAGGTTTTAAAAAAATCCCCAGGTTAGCCAAACTTATTTGAAAGTGAAAACTAAGGCGGATTTCTGTTGAAAACATCCATCACTGCTTACAGACTTCCTGGTTCAACTTAGACCTACCATGTTATGTTATGTGTTATGTGCACACATTTTTCCTGTGCAATCAGGGATTATTACCAACATTTTGGCTGTGCTTATTTTAGTTTTATTTTGAAAGTAGATATTGGATTAAAGATTGTATATACAGTAGATTAGAGCTGTAATAGTATATCAATTGATTGATAGATCAGCAGAATATTAATATAATTATTTTAATAATCCATTAAAGCTACAGTTGGTAACTTTAATAAAAATAACTTACTGCCATATCTGCTCAAACTGTCCCTATATACTGACAGAAGTACATGAGACAGATAATCTGTGAAAAAATCAGGTTCCTCTGCCTCCTTTTAGTGCTCCTAGCTAAACAGTACACTAAAATATGTTTCTGAAAACATTTGAGGCGAGAAATAGGCATTACAGTAACAGAATCTTGATTCATAGTTGATCAGCGCTGCCTAGTTTGGCAGTTGGTTTGGAGTTCGCAAGCAGTGATTGACAGCTGCTTTAGAGACAGCTCAGCGTTGAACTCCTGCAAATGCAATTAGGAGCACGGGAGGACACAGAGGAACATGATTATTTCACAGATGATCTGTTTTATGCACTACTGTCAGAATATAGTGAGAGTTTGAGGAAATATCACGAAAAGTTATTTTGATTAAAGTTACCAACTGCAGCTTCAATCGTTTAAGCAAAAATGCCAAATATTCACTGTTTTTTGCTTCTGAAATGTAAGGATTTGTGTTTTGAATCACTGTAGGTTGAATAAGTTGTGGGTTACGTGGTTGGTCGGACAAAAATAAGACTTTTGAAGACATCGCCTTGGGCGCTTGGGATTTTTATTTTTACACAAACAATAAATTGGTTGATTGAGAGAATATTCAGCAGATTATTAATAATGAAAATAATCAACTTCCAACTTTGGTTGTATACAGTAACACTGTTATTACACCTAATAGAATTGATGGGCAAAATTATGAAAATAACACCCACATTATTATTAATATTATTGTTATTATTATTATTGTTGTTAATAATAATAATAATAATAATAATAATAATAATAATAATAATAATAATAATAATAATAATAATAATATATCAGATTTATATAGTGCTTTTCAAAGTTCTCAAAGATACTTAAGAATATATATAAAAAAAAAACAAGCAGTAAACTGTTTAATACAAACAGAAAAAAAGATAAGAATCAAATGAAAGAAAAGATAGACTAGAATAGTTGAAATAAACCTTTATTATTCGTTAATTACATGACATAAACTAGACTATTTATACTGTCAGAGATTCAGGGATGTGGAAGGTCTGCCTTCTATGTTCTTGTTTTTACATGCTCACTGGAATCACTAGATCTAGTAATATAAAACCTAATATGAAAGCAAGAAGTAATATGAAACTGTGAAAATCTAATCTCTGAGGTGCTAAAGTTTTCTTAAGAGGCTCACTGTGGCCCATGAATTTCACAGGGAACAAGCTGTGTAATGAATTAGATATGGCCGAGTCAAGTCATCTGGTTTCTGGTATTCATGATGTAACGTGTCCTCATCTCATCCCCAGAAAGCCGTCGGTGTTAGGGCCTTGATGAGGATGATGAAAGGCTGTGAAATGGTGGTCTGGCTGCTGCCTGACATTCTGCAGTGAATAATTACCTGTGATCATTAAATATCCTGTAGAAAGCAAGGACGCCTTTTTTTATTCAATACAGCTGCAGTGTGAGTTGTTGATTGTGAATTTATTGTTTTTGAGAGATGCCCTAGATTCCAGAGCTATTAATATGCATTTATTTTTATAACTATTATTTTGAAAAAGGGAAGAATCTTTTTGCACGGATGACATATCAGGTGGCATGTCCTTCAAACATTAGAGCATGTTTATTTTTGCACTGTTGGACATATACACTGTAACCACAGCGCATTATAGTAACAGAACTCCCATTGGCATGGCTTAAGTGTATGTGCTTGTCCACGTGTTTAAGGCCGCATACAGCGTTGCAAAGCCTCAGTTATAAAATTAACGGTGTGTATCTGCACTGGGATATGGTGTATACTAACAGGCTGCTGATAGCTTCCAGAATACTAATGGGGTGCTGAAAGAGTCTGTTAATATCTTAGGAGTTAGGACAGGAATCATGATTAGCTTTAGTGCCTTATTGCTGATCTGCTTTCAGATGGTAACTATGGAGGACAGAACCTGCCAAAATAAAAATAAATAAATAAATGTCTCAATAAATAAATAAATATGCCATTAAATGTACCAAAAATAATATTTAAAATAATGTAGGCATTAATTAATTACTAAAATGTGACATAAATTGTTTTAATTTGCTTATTTATTTATTTACCTTTGTATTAATTCCCCTATCTAGCTGCTCTTCCATTTAATTTTCCCTTTTATATATTTATTTCTATTAACTATGAAATATATTTATGTTTGCATGTATTTTTCTTTATTTATTTTACATTTATTTTAAAATGTATTTATTCATTATTGAATTTTATGTATTTATTTTTATTTCTGCATAATTTTCCCTTTATATTTTCCCAAAGTTATTTATTTCTGTATTCTTTTCTCTGATCTGCACATCTGTGCCGGTCTGAGAATGCAAGACCAAAGGTATATGTATGTCACATTTTATCAATTAATGAATGCATATACATTTTTTTCTAATATTATTTTTAGTACATTTAATGGCATATTTATCAAGTCATTTATTTCTTCATTTATTTAAATAAATCACATTGTCACTTCTCTAAAGACTATTGTATGTCTTCATGCTTGACAGGGCCATAATGGTTTTCCTAATAATCGATAGAATAATCCATAGTTGGTGCTACTTTCATTTAGCTAAGTGTGTATATATTGTCCCATTACAGGCTTTGTTAGAGGAAGCCAGGGTGGTTGTTAAGAACGTGTATTGTGCTCCTCATTCCCAGTGGATTAGTTCATATTTTCTTTCCATTCACTGCTGGGGAATACACACCACAGCCAGTGTAATACATCTTAATTACAGTACCTTTCCCTTCACCCTATCAGCCGTGGTCCTGCATGAGAGGACCGTTGGAGATCCGGTGGAGGTGTATAATAAAAAGACCACTAATAGGGGTTCTGCCCCTGTGCTGTTCGGTAGCGCGCCCGCCCACTCCGCACCGCGAGGAAGTCTATGCCGTATGCATTTCAAGTTATGCTCTCTCTGCCTCTGCAAATTGGACATTGATTAAGAGGAGGAGAGCGATGCGCGGCTAATGTAAGAGGGCATGCAGAGTTCTTCCTCGGAAAGGGGAATTAATCTCCTTTAACTACTTGGACTGAGCATTGCTCTCAAGAGAGTCCCAGTAGTGTAGGATTAGCATATGGCGGTTTGAAAGATGCTAGTGTAGCTCATCTGGCTACTGAGCCCCAACTTAGTTAACTTTCCTCCTCAGTCATTAAAGGGGAACTACGCCCATTTTCAAAATTCATACATGTTATTCCTACGGTCTAAGACAGTCCAAAAAATATTAGTAAACATGCCAGCTGTACCGCTTTCATCCTCATATCCAAGGTGCTTGGGAGGTTGCGCTCCTGTCGCGCCTGACGTTACTAAGCAACCAAAACCTGTGCACTGCGATGACGATGATGAAGTTGTGGTAATTTAACAGTAAAAGCCTCACTGAGGAAACTAAACAAAGTCAAAACAAACACAAATGGATTTCCAGCACTGTAAATCCCTCACAGTAGCTTTACACTCGATTTGCCTGTTTCAATTTGGTTCTCCTTTCAACCGGATTTTGTGCCGTCCTCTGACAGAAAGGCTGAAGCAGTAAAATAGTCCGTGGGACAGATCATAAAGCTCTGGTTAGCCCTGCACTAAAATGATTAACCTCTCCTCCACATATTTAACGTAGACTGATATTTACGGAAGAAAGAAAAGATATCTGCCGGCTGTGATTGGTTGTTCCTCGTCACATGACATTCGGTGCGCGCTGCAGCGTTCCAAAAGTTGAACTATTTTGATCTCGGGGGCACAGCCGTCGTGCCCTGAAAAATAGGTGCTTGGGAACGCTTGGGAACGCTTGCGCGCTGCTACGGCGTCGCTCTCGCGTTTGAGCGTGCATGCCGCGGGTCTACATAGACAACAATGGATGTGAGCGTGCAAAAGACGCGGCATGTGTATGGCTTCTTATTAGGGTTTATGCCCCGAAGGGGCTAAACCCTTCTAAGATTGTGCCGGTTTGTTATTATTATTATTATTATTATTATTTGTTGTCTGCCAATTGGGCTCAATTTGCCGTGAGCTGGAATGAGCTAGAAAGATGAAATTTGGCACAATAACTGCAAATGATGTGCAGGTGATTCTCAAGGAATATGACATCAATCGGCCAGATGGTGGCGCTGTAATTAACGCTCAAACACGCGATTTTGGAAAGGCCACGCCCCTCGCACCGTAAGTCCGATTGACTTGAAATTTGACACACATGTCCAGCTCCATGTGATCTACAAAAAAGCCTCTGGGACTACTAAAGTGCGCCTAACTAGATTTTCCGCCATTTTGAATTTTTTGAAAAACACATTTTTGACATCTCCTCCTAAACCGTAGGTCCGATTGCTACCAAATTTTCTGTGGATCATTATTGGAGTAAGCTCATTTAAAGTTGCATAAGGCTTGTTGATATGTCATTGCGTTTTGAAGCTGTTGACCAACAAACTTTTCACTGGGCGGGGCTTATTAGGAAATTGGCCATAATTCATTGACCATTAATCTGATCATCATAAATCTTGGTAGATAACTTCAATACGTGTTTGGGAATAGGCGTCCCAAAGCATTTCTCGCTCGACCCATAGGGGGCGCCAAAAACATCAAAAACTTGTACCTCAAGATCCGGTGGACAGAATTTTATCAAATTTGGTACACATGCTCTGGGGGCCAGTATTAACTAAGATCTGAAGTGTCATATTGATCGGTGCAAGTGGGCGTGGCCTATTTAGCATTTTATGCTAAATTATGCCTTTGCTCAATTTGCTGTGAGCTTGAACGAGCTAGAGACATGAAACTTGGTACCATAACTGTACATGATGTCATAATGCTTCACGTAAAATATGATCCAAATTGGCCACACGGTGGCGCTACAAATTTTTCAAGGCCAGCCCCCTCACACCATAAGTTCGATTGATTTGAAATTTGACAGACATGTGTTGCTGAATGAGCTCTACAAAAAAGCCTCTTGGACCACTTAAGTCCGCCTTCTAGATTTTCCTCCATTTTGAATAATTTGAAAAACCCATTTTTGACATCTCCTCCTTAACCGTAGGTCCGATTGCTGGCAAATTTTCTGTGGAACATCATTGGACCATGCTTATCTAAAGTTGCATAAATGAGGTTGATATCTCATTGCGTTTTCAAGATATTGACCAATGAACTTTAAAGGGGCGTGGCATAGCACATCAATAGAGCTAATTCCACAACTGTTAGGCCCATCTTCTCGAAACTGGCAGAATACTTTCATAGGAGTACCTGAAACGTACCCTGAAAGTTTCGTTCAAATCGACCACTAGGAGGCGCCATCAGGCCCAAAGATTTGCATGGGCCTATCGCGAATTTCGCCACAAATCAATGGGGGTTCGTCCCAGCTTCACCAAACTTGATGGATATTTTAATTGACCTGTTGAAATGTCAACAAAATGCCAAGAAATATGACTGGCGGGACTTTGAGTGTGCAACTACAGAAAGGCTGCATACAGTGTAATAATGAAACAAGGGTGTGATTGGTCTCACTCCTTCTTTATACAGAATTAAACCAGGTGAAATGACTATGCTTTGTGAAGCCCAAAACCCGATCACTGCTGCTCGTGGCTTTGATTTCAGGTGCTTCCGCTGTTGAGCGAAAAAGGGCATAAACCCGCGAACTGCCGCTTGCGGCTGTAATTAGGGTTTATGCCCCGAAGGGGCTAAACCCTTCTAAGATTGTGCCGGTTTGTTATTATTATTATTATTATTAGGGTTTATGCCCCGAAGGGGCTAAACCCTATTGAGTTTGTGTGAATTTGTTATTATTATTATTATTATTATTATTATTATTTGTTGTCTTAATTTTGAGCTCATATTCCCATGAGATGGAATGAGATAGAAACATGAAACTTGGCCCAATAACTGGAAATGATGTGCAAATTCTTCTCAAGGAATATGACAGCAATCGGCCACATGGTGGCGCTGTAATTAACGCTCAAACACGCGATTTTGGAAAGGCCACGCCTCTCGAACCGTAAGTCCGATTGACTTGAAATTTGACACACATGTCCATCTCCGTCTGATCTACAAAAAAGCCTCTGGGACCACTAAAGTGCGCCTAACTAGATTTTCCGCCATCTTGGATTTTTTGAAAAACACATTTTTGACATCTCCTCCTAAACCGTAGGTCCGATTGCTACCAAATTTTCTGTGGATCATTATTGGATGAAGTTCATCTAACGTTGCATAAAGCGTGTTGATATGTCATTGCGTTTTGAAGCTGTTGACCAACAAACTTTTCACTGGGCGGGGCTTATTAGGAAATTGGCCATAATTCATTGACCATTAGTCTGATCATCATAAATCTTGGTAGATAACTTCAATACGTGTTTGGGAATAGGCGTCCCAAAGCATTTCTCGCTCGACCCATAGGGGGCGCCAAAAACATCAAAAACTTGTACCTCAAGATCCGGTGGACAGAATTTTATCAAATTTGGTACACATGCTCTGGGGGCCAGTATTAACTAAGATCTGAAGTGTCATATTGATCGGTGCAAGTGGGCGTGGCCTATTTAGCATTTTATGCTAAATTATGCCTTTGCTCAATTTGCTGTGAGCTGGAACGAGCTAGAGACATGAAACTTGGTACCATAACTGTACTTATTATTAGGGTTTATGCCCCGAAGGGGCTAAACCCTATTGAGTTTGTGTGAATTTGTTATTATTATTATTATTATTAGGGTTTATGCCCCGAAGGGGCTAAACCCTATTGAGTTTGTGCCGGTTTGTTATTATTATTATTCGTTGTCTTAAATTGCGGCTCAATTTGCCGTGAGATGGAATGAGCTAGAAACATGAAACTTTGCCCAATAACTGGAAATGATGTGCAAATGCTTCTCAAGGAATATGACTCCAATCGGCCACATGGTGGCGCTGTAATTAACGCTCAAACACGCGATTTCGGAAAGGCCACGCCCCTCACACCGTAAGTCCGATTGACTTGAAATTTGACACACATGTCCAGCTCCTTGTGATCTACAAAAAAGCCTCTGGGACCACTAAAGTCCGCCTAACTAGATTTTCCGCCATCTTGAATTTTTTGAAAAACACATTTTTGACATCTCCTCCTAAACCGTAGGTCCGATTGCTACCAAATTTTCTGTGGATCATTATTGGATGAAGCTCATCTAAAGTTGCATAAAGCGTGTTGATATGTCATTGCGTTTTGAAGCTGTTGACCAACAAACTTTTCACTGGGCGGGGCTTATTAGGAAATTGGCCATAATTCATTGACCATTAATCTGATCATCATAAATCTTGGTAGATATCTTCAATACGTGTTTGGGAATAGGCATCCAAAAGCATTTCTCGCTCGACCCATAGGGGGCGCCAAAATCATCAAAAACTTGTACCTCAACATCCGGTGGACAGAATTTTATCAAATTTGGCACACATGCTCTGGGGGCCAGTATTAACTAAGATCTGAAGTGTCATATTGATCGGTGCAAGTGGGCGTGGCCTATTTAGCATTTTATGCTAAATTATGCCTTTGCTCAATTTGCTGTGAGCTGGAACGAGCTAGAGACATGAAACTTGGTACCATAACTGTACATCATGTCATAATGCTTCACGTAAAATATGATCCAAATTGGCCACACGGTGGCGCTACAACATTTTTCAAGGCCAGCCCCCTCACACCATAAGTTCGATTGATTTGAAATTTGACAGACATGTGTTGCTGAATGTGCTCTACAAAAAAGCCTCTTGGACCACTTAAGTCCGCCTTCTAGATTTTCCTCCATTGTGAATAATTTGAAAAACCCATTTTTGACATCTCCTCCTAAACCGTAGGTCCGATTGCTGGCAAATTTTCTGTGGAACATTATTGGACCAGTCTCATCTAAAGTTGCATAAATGAGGTTGATATCTCATTGCGTTTTCAAGATATTGACCAATGAACTTTAAAGGGGCGTGGCTTAGCACATCAATACAGCTAATTCCACAACTGTTAGGCCCATCTTCTCGAAACTGGCAGAATATGTTCATAGGAGTACCTGAAACGTACCCTGAAAGTTTCGTTCAAATCGACCACTAGGAGGCGCCACCAGGCCCAAAGATTTGCATGGGCCTATCACGAATTTCGCCACAAATCAATGGGAGTTCGTCCCAGCTTCACCAAACTTGATGGATATTTTAATTGACCTGTTGAAATGTCACCAAAATGCCAAGAAATATGACTGGCGGGACTTTGAGTGTGCAAATACAGAAAGGCTGCATACAGTGTAATAATGAAACAAGGGTGTGATTGGTCTCACTCCTTCTTTATACAGATTTAAACCAGGTGAAATAACTTTGCTTTGTGAAGCCCAAAACCCGATCACTGCTGCTCGTGCCTTTGATTTCAGGTGCTTCCGCTGTTGAGCGAAAAAGGGCATAAACCCGCGAACTGCCGCTTGCGGCTGTAATTATTATTATTATTTGTTGTCTTAATTTTGAGCTAATATTCCCATGAGCTGGAATGAGCTAAAAACATGAAACTTGGCCCAATAACTGGAAATGATGTGCAAATTCTTCTCAAGGAATATGACAGCAATCGGCCACATGGTGGCGCTGTAATTAACGCTCAAACACGCGATTTTGGAAAGGCCACGCCTCTCGAACCGTAAGTCCGATTGACTTGAAATTTGACACACATGTCCAGCTCCGTCTGATCTACAAAAAAGCCTCTGGGACCACTAAAGTGCGCCTAACTAGATTTTCCGCCATCTTGGATTTTTTGAAAAACACATTTTTGACATCTCCTCCTAAACCGTAGGTCCGATTGCTACCAAATTTTCTGTGGATCATTATTCGATGAAGCTCATCTAAAGTTGCATAAAGCGTGTTGATATGTCATTGCGTTTTGAAGCTGTTGACCAACAAACTTTTCACTGGGCGGGGCTTAATAGGAAATTGGCCATAATTCTTTGACCATTAATCTGATCATCATAAATCTTGGTAGATAACTTCAATACATGTTTGGGAATAGGCGTCCCAAAGCATTTCTCGCTCGACCCATAGGGGGCGCCAAAAACATCAAAAACTTGTACCTCAAGATCCGGTGGACAGAATTTTATCAAATTTGGTACACATGCTCTGGGGGCCAGTATTAACTAAGATCTGAAGTGTCATATTGATCGGTGCAAGTGGGCGTGGCCTATTTAGCATTTTATGCTAAATTATGCCTTTGCTCAATTTGTTGTAAGCTGGAACAAGCTAGAGACATGAAACTTGGTACCATAACTGTACATGATGTCATAATGCTTCACGTAAAATATGATCCAAATTGGCCACACGGTGGCGCTACAACATTTTTCAAGGCCAGCCCCCTCACACCATAAGTTCGATTGATTTGAAATTTGACAGACATGTGTTGCTGAATGTGCTCTACAAAAAAGCCTCTTGGACCACTTAAGTCCGCCTTCTAGATTTTCCTCCATTTTGAATAATTTGAAAAACACATTTTTGACATCTCCTCCTAAACCGTAGGTCCGATTGCTGGCAAATTTTCTGTGGAACATCATTGGACCATGCTCATCTAAAGTTGCATAAATGAGGTTGATATCTCATTGCGTTTTCAAGATATTGACCAATGAACTTTAAAGGGGCGTGGCTTAGCACATCAATACAGCTAATTCCACAACTGTTAGGCCCATCTTCTCGAAACTGGCAGAATATGTTCATAGGAGTACCTGAAACGTACCCTGAAAGTTTCGTTTAAATCGACCACTAGGAGGCGCCATCAGGACCAAAGATTTGCATGGGCCTATCACGAATTTCGCCACAAATCAATGGGAGTTCGTCCCAGCTTCACCAAACTTGATGGATATTTTAAATGACCTGTTGAAATGTCACCAAAATGCCAAGAAATATGACTGGCGGGACTTTGAGTGTGCAACTACAGAAAGGCTGCATACAGTGTAATAATGAAACAAGGGTGTGATTGGTCTCACTCCTTCTTTATACAGAATTAAACCAGGTGAAATGACTTTGCTTTGTGAAGCCCAAAACCCGATCGCTGCTGCTCGTGGCTTTGATTTCAGGTGCTTCCGCTGTTGAGCGAAAAAGGGCATAAACCCGCGAACTGCCGCTTGCGGCTGTAATTATTATTTGTTGTCTGCCAATTGGGCTCAATTTGCCGTGAGCTGGAATGAGCTAGAAAGATGAAATTTGGCACAATAACTGCAAATGATGTGCAGGTGATTCTCAAGGAATATGACATCAATCGGCCAGATGGTGGCGCTGTAATTAACGCTCAAACACGCGATTTTGGAAAGGCCACGCCCCTCGCACCGTAAGTCCGATTGACTTGAAATTTGACACACATGTCCAGCTCCATGTGATCTACAAAAAAGCCTCTGGGACTACTAAAGTGCGCCTAACTAGATTTTCCGCCATTTTGAATTTTTTGAAAAACACATTTTTGACATCTCCTCCTAAACCGTAGGTCCGATTGCTACCAAATTTTCTGTGGATCATTATTGGAGTAAGCTCATTTAAAGTTGCATAAGGCTTGTTGATATGTCATTGCGTTTTGAAGCTGTTGACCAACAAACTTTTCACTGGGCGGGGCTTATTAGGAAATTGGCCATAATTCATTGACCATTAATCTGATCATCATAAATCTTGGTAGATAACTTCAATACGTGTTTGGGAATAGGCGTCCCAAAGCATTTCTCGCTCGACCCATAGGGGGCGCCAAAAACATCAAAAACTTGTACCTCAAGATCCGGTGGACAGAATTTTATCAAATTTGGTACACATGCTCTGAGGGCCAGTATTAACTAAGATCTGAAGTGTCATATTGATCGGTGCAAGTGGGCGTGGCCTATTTAGCATTTTATGCTAAATTATGCCTTTGCTCAATTTGCTGTGAGCTTGAACGAGCTAGAGACATGAAACTTGGTACCATAACTGTACATGATGTCATAATGCTTCACGTAAAATATGATCCAAATTGGCCACACGGTGGCGCTACAAATTTTTCAAGGCCAGCCCCCTCACACCATAAGTTCGATTGATTTGAAATTTGACAGACATGTGTTTCTGAATGTGCTCTACAAAAAAGCCTCTTGGATCACTTAAGTCCGCCTTCTAGATTTTCCTCCATTTTGAATAATTTGAAAAACCCATTTTTGACATCTCCTCCTAAACCGTAGGTCCGATTGCTGGCAAATTTTCTGTGGAACATTATTGGGCCATGCTCATCTAAAGTTGCATAAATGAGGTTGATATCTCATTGCGTTTTCAAGATAGTGACCAATGAACTTTAAAGGGGCGTGGCTTAGCACATCAATACAGCTAATTCCACAACTGTTAGGCCCATCTTCTCGAAACTGGCAGAATATGTTCATAGGAGTACCTGAAACGTATCCTGAAAGTCTCGCTCAAATCGACCACTTGGAGGCGCCACCAGGCCCAAAGATTTGCATGGGCCTATCGCGAATTTCGCCAAAAATCAAATGGAGTTCGTCCCAGCTTCACCAAACTTCATGGATATTTTAATTGACCTGTTGAAATGTCACCAAAATGCCAAGAAATATGACTGGCGGGACTTTGAGTGTGCAACTACAGAAAGGCTGCATACAGTGTAATAATGAAACATGGGTGTGATTGGTCTCACTCTTTCTTTATACAGAATTAAACCAGGTGAAATGACTTTGCTTTGTGAAGCCCAAAACCCGATCACTGCTGCTCGTGGCTTTGATTTCAGGTGCTTCCGCTGTTGAGCGAAAAAGGGCATAAACCCGCGAACTGCCGCTTGCGGCTGTAATTCTATTGTAGTGTTGTCAGTTGTGAAACAGAAAATATTCCCATATACTCAGATCATTCCCCTGGGTGCTCTCGGTGTCATCTAGAACATCTCTACCAATTTATTGTCAATGGAGCAGTTCCATACTTTATACCCTATGACATCAGAAGTTTGAGTTTTAGCACTCTAGTTTTTGGGAGAGGGTTGTTCATGTTTACTGATATTTTTGGACTGTCTTAGACCATAGGAATAACATGTATGAATTTTGAAAAAGGGCGTAGTTCCCCTTTAAAATCACATGGAACTGCATTGTTGGTTTGGTTTATTTTCGGAATAGAACGATTTTTGACGATAACTGGTATCATGAGCTTATTGAAAGACAATCCAAAGTAATTCGATATGTATTGTTTTCTGATTTTATGGTAGAAACCTTAATGTTGATGTTAAGCTGCACTGGCTTTGAGAATGTACAGTACTGTAGTGGCCCTCAGGCATGGCTTTGATTCTAACCTGCTACTGCCTCCTAGTGGTGCTTTAGTATACTGTTTGTTGATCCCTTGTGTTCTCCTGCTGAAAGAGACTTACAGTACCTGACATGGGCACGGGTGCATCTGTCTTATATGGCCCCTCAGTCTCTGGCAGGAAGCCACCGTGTACATTCAGGGGAGGGGAAACTAATTTGTGGGAAGTTTAAGCCTCTTTGCCGTAGCCAGGCTTCCTCCTCACGTGTCATCATATTGCATGTTGCATTATTGCACAGGCAATGAGTTGAGTTATAAGCTCGCAAAAATGTGTTTAATATGCACGTGCTGTCTATCCAGCATGACAAGTGTCCAGTGAGAACCAGTGCTACACTAGTGGTGCGTGTGTTAGTGCTGCGGAGCATCGTATAATTTAATCCTGGCAGGGTCTGACTGTCAGTATTATCCCAGATGAACCACCCCTGACTGGTGATTGATAAAAGGTCCCAGTAGGCTGCTTTGCCAGAACATGTGACAGAGAGGCCGCACTCTGGCTCGCAAAGCCTCAATGAAGTAAGAGTGGGCACAGACCAGGGAAAAAAAAACCTTTTTGAATGAGCATCTGGCCAGCTGACACTTGTGTGTGCGAGAGGCTTTGGCATGTGTGGGAAAGAGATTTTCTCATGCATGAACACGTGTTCATGCGAGCAGAATTTCATTGACAGTTTTTCAACACATGCGCACACAAACATGTGTTGCTATACTTGTGAGGACGTTGTATTGGCTTTCTTTCTCTGTAGGCAAATAAGTGCTTAATGTTGTGGGACCAGATTTTTGTCCTCAGTTGGGAGGTGAGTCTGCATATGTGATGGTGTGAACGGATATTTGTCCCACAAAGTGTTGAAAACATGGCACACATACACACAGAGATGTACAGTATGACACAAATACAGATGCTTCACACTAATTGAGAAAAATGCATCGCGGCATCACCGGGCGTTTTGGTAGAAAATCTAATATTTGTGCTCGGAATGTCAAATTTGCAAAGCAGTTGTTGATGTTACTTTTCAATTTAAAAAATATCCACTATTCAGTGTTTATTTTTTCATTCATTTCTGTACATAGCCTACTACTTCCAACAAATAATGTCACACAAAATATCAGTGCCAATCTAGCAAACATACGTATTCCATGACTGAAAAGGAGCAGGGAAAAGAAAAATCTTACTCTAACCTACATTACCTGAAACCCGCTCTCAGAATAACAAAAACATAGATGGTCTGTCTACTGTATACTTTCGAAAACGTTTTGCTACAAAATATGAGCACACAAATACATTGAACAACATTTCTCTGGTTATTCACCAGAGAATTCCACAATTTGACTTAATACACAGACATGATACAGTAAACATCTGTAGGGCTGCTACTATCGATTATTTTCCTCGATTAATCGATTAGTTGTTTGGTCTATAAATTGTCAGAAAATGGTGAAAAATGTTGATTAGTGTTTCCCAAAGCCCAAGATGACGTCCTTGAATGTCTTGTTTTTGTCCACAACTCAAAGATATTCAGTTTACTGTCATAGAGGAGTAAAGAAACCAGAAAATATTCACATTTAAGAAGCTGGAATCAGCGAATTTCTACTTTTTTTTTCTTAAAAAAATGACTTAAACCAATTAATCGATTATCAAAATAGTTGGCGATTAATTAAATAGTTGTCAACTAATCGATTCATCAATTAGTCGTAGCGGCTCTAAACATCTGTGTCAATGTGTAATGAAAGAAGTACTTCTATTCTTTAAGTAAAAGTATCAGTATCATAATGTAGAAATACTTTGTTCCAAGTACCTCAATATTGTATTTAAAGGTAGGGTCGGTAATGCTGAGAAACGAGCAAGAGTACACTAGATTTTAAAAATGATCCAACTGAAAAACCGAACCCGGTGTTGACAACTTTTCCACTGAAAGTAGCTAACGTTAGCAGCACTAGCTAGAAGCACTAACTCCAACTCCTAAATGTAGCGAGTAAATGTATTTTGTGACTTTTCACCATTGATTGTAACTATACAACTCAATAGACTTACTCTACATGTCGTAGCGGAGTCATTTTACTGACTATGTGTAGGCAAACAGGTTTGACCATAAGTAACTGGTATCATGAGCATTAAAACGAACAAAAGAACATGATGTTTTGTCTAAAGGCAAAAGGGTTTGAACTTGTTCCAAATGGCCACACTCAAAGACGGGTAAAAATGCCTGTAGTCATAGAGAGGGGAGAGACGTGAGAAATCGTACAAATATGGATAATTCCGCACGCTTTTGGACAGTCGCTTCTCAAAAGCATTCATGGCATTGCACTCGGTTTTACACAGGAAAAGTAACAGAATTGGTTGTATGAAGACGTTGTGTGTGTGTGCTTGCATGAAGTGGGTTGTTGATTGTTGGATTGTCTGTTGTGGAAAGTTACAAAAAATTGTCAGTCGGGGTTCAGGTGCTGATCTGAGAAGCACTTAGTTTGAAGCATACTGAAGCTTTAACTTTTTACACCTCTCAGCTGCTGTACTACTGTAACCATTTGTACAGTATGAGTGTAAACAAGGAACAAAAATGATTAAAATATGATAACATCTCAACTAAGAGGTATTAATTCTCAAAAATCACGTTGTTCTTTGAATTCTTAGGTTTTCATTGAAGAATGGATCTCTAATGTGACTGAAGTTTTTCCATGTCAGACAAAATCTGATTTTACTGTAGTTGAAATGACCCCATCCCCCCAAATGTCCAATAACTATTGACCTTTTTCTTTCGGAAGCGCCACTTTCGTTTTTAAGTCAGGATTATTGTTTTTGCTCTGCATCATTTTCATTTGATCTCCATCTCTGCTAATCCCTGGCAGGGTTCAGACTTTTTTTTTTAGAAAATAGGTTCAACACAGCTGTGTATTGATGGAGACAAAGCTTCACAAGGGTTAATGGTAAAGCTCTAAAAAGGGGCATGGGAAAGGTAAATCTATTTGGGTTGTGAGGATAACAAAATGAAAAAAAAATACATTAGAGCTGACATTTTGTTCACTGAGACGCAGTCCCTTTCAAGGCTGGTACGATTAAACAAACAATACAACTCCAGCTGTCTGTTTTAGCTCGTCTGTCTGCAGCAGTGACCATCGATTTCACAGAATTTAGAGGTGTTTGCTTTACAAGGAACTTTTAACGTTGGTGGTGCTGTATCGAGGAAGATTAGCTTTTTATAGAAAAGTAGAGCCTTAGGAATTATCTCTGGAGGTGCTTTTGAAATACGAGGCCCTAAATATTTTTGGATCAGCGATTTTTTAATTCCCGTCTTGGCAAGAAGAAAAAAGGAATTCCTTGGACGGGATTTAGCCTAAAACAATGATTCCTCCTAAGCTGCTCGTGTATCGCCGTACACACAGTGGCGCCAAGTTGGACACCCTCCGAGAGACGTGGAGGCGAAAAAAGTCCTGCGGCGATCTTTTTCAGAACGGGTACAGGGTGAGGCAGGGCCATCATGGACAGGAGGAAAAGGAAAGGCAGACAGGACTGTATCATTCAGTGTGGTCCTGTTTGCGCATCCTCTCCAGCTGGGGTAAGGGCATCAGTGTCAGTAGTATAGACATGTATTATCTGGAGGTGTGGACAAACTTTGTTTAGTATAGGGCTGTCAATCGATTCAAATATTTAATAATGATAAATCGCAAATTAATCACCCATTTCTTTTATCCGTTCAAAATGTACCTTAAAGGGAGATTTTTTAAGTATTTAATACTCTTATCAACATGAGAGTGGGCAAATATGTTTGCTTTATGCAAATGTATGTATATATTTATTAATGGAAATCAATTAACAACACTGTACAATGACAAATATTGTCCAGAAACCCTCACAGGTACTGCATTTAGCATAAAAAATATGCTGAAATCATAACATGGCAAACTCAAGCCCAACAGGCAACAACAGCTGTCAGTGTGCTGACTTGACTATGACTTGCCCAAAACTACATGTGATTATCATAAAGTGGGCATGTCTGTAAAGGGGAGACTCGTGGGTACCATTTTCATTCACATATCATGAGGTCAAAGGTCAAGGGTGCCCTTTGAAAATGGCCATGCTAGTTTTTCCTCACCAAAATTTAGTTTAGCCTCCTTCGCGACAAGCTAGTATGACATGGTTAGTACCAATGGATTCCTCTTCTATTCTGTTTTCTAGTTTCATATGATGCCAGTACCTTCACTCTAGCTTTAAAACCGAGCCCGGTACTACCTAAAAATCGCAAGTTGCGTTAAAGGAGCAATACGTAGCACTGACAGCTAGACTTTAATGGGTAACAGCAGTCCAAATTCAAAACATTGCATGTTTCCTTAATCTCTGATGACATTATGGTCATTTTATGATTTATTACAGTAAATATATTACGTATTGGTCCTTTTATGTGTTAAAGAAATTAATGGCGTTAAAGCTTCAGTAGGCAACAATTTTTTGCATCATTGGGCAAGAAGTCCATAATAACCTTTCAGCATATTGTAATTCAAGTGTTCTGAGAGATAACTAGACTTTGGCACCTCCTCATGGCTCTGTTTCCTGCTTTAAAAAAATCTAGCCTGTGACGGAAGACTTTGACCAATCACAGGTCATTTCATTGAGAGAGCTTTCCTATTAGCTGTGCTCCAGCTAGTGGGTGGTGCTTGGTATTTCCTCAAGAGATCTCAACTTTCTCATTTTACAGCTAAACAGTACACTACAAGATGTTTCTGAAAACATTTGAGGTGAGAAATAGGCATTACAGTAACAGAATATTGATTCATATTTGATCAGCGCTGCCTAGTTTGACTGTTTTGTCGGAGTTCGCGAGTGATTGACAGCTGCTCAGAGACGGCAGGCTCCAGCTCGGCTCTGATTGGTTGTTTTCCTCCGGTCTGTGAAATCTTGCAGATGCCATTAGGAGCACCGGAGGACACAGAGGCACATGATTTTTTTTCAGATTACCTGTCTCATGCACTACTGTCAGAATATAGTGACCGTTTTATAAAAAAACAACTTCTTTTAATCATATTTGCTCCATTTCTACCCACTGCAGCTTGAAAACAAATTTGCGTTAACGCATTATTATCGCATTAACTTTGACAGCCCTAGTTTAGTCACCGACACCTTATTTATGCTGATCTTGAAATTGTTTCTTGATTATAGGTGGTTGGTCTTTGAAACGTGTTTGGTCTCAAGCATATGGCCACTGATTGTTGAGATCGTCTCTAGAGGAATTCAGATCGCTTTTTGTCAACTGACACACAGACGCGAGCGCACACACAATCCATGGGATCAGTCGCGTTATGTAAAAAGACGATGAGGCAGGTGTCGCATTGTTCTTTAATCCCTAAGCGAGCTGCTCTTGGATGCAGACTGAGGCTCACGTAAAGTAGGCCACATGATGTTCCTCCTAACTTGTTTGAATGCATAAATAATTCCAACACATCATCTAGAATAAAGTGTCTACTTTTTTTGTGTCATCTCCTGGTGTCTCGCTGACTACATTTTGCATTGTATGCCGCTGTGCTAAAGTGCTGTAGAAAAACATTCTGACTGCTCATACATGTTGTCTATATTCAGTTGTCTTTCTTCATTGCTGCCTCACTTATGTTTCTCTGGTACCACTGTAAAGATATTTTAGAAAACACCCTACTTATGGATAAATGTATGAATATCAGAACCATATGCACGTATATGCTAATCTCTGTCTTTCTGTGTCTCTCTCTTTCTCTTTCTCTCACAGGTTTAAGATTTCTAAGAGCACTACGATTGATACAGTTTTCAGAAATTCTTCAGTTTTTGAATATCTTGAAAACAAGGTAAGAATGAAGCTTTCCTTATTCATTCACAAGAAACCTATCCCCCTGAAATAATATATTCACTGTTTTACTACCACCAGTAGCTATGTGTAACAGTGAGGCTGGTTTGAACTCCCAGAAATGTTAAAGGGATAGTTCGGGTGTTTTTGAAGTGGGGTTGTATGAGGTACTTATCCATAGTCATTGTATTACCTACAGTAGATGACAGTCAGCACGCCCCCAGTTTGGAGAAGAAGACAGGAGTTACCGCATGGAAGCAAAGCAGTGTACTGCTGTGGACGGGGCCGGCAGCGCAACGTACTTTAGTCACCTAAAAGAAAGGCCCACTTAAAAAAATCAATATCAGTTTAAGTGTACGCTATATTTAGAATATTTTCCGACCGGCAACTGAACTGAAAGTGAAGCTTATCTATATTGTTTTTGTCAACGGAGTCTGCTGCTTTGAAGAGAGCATAGATAAGTTTCATTTTCATTTCAGTTCAGTTCCCCGTTGGAAAGCGGGGAAAATATTATTAATACAAACCACCACCAAAACAGGTGGCTCACCTGGTGGAGCGGGCGCCCCATGTAAGGACTCAGCCCAGAGTCCTTACCGCAGCGGCCTTTGCTGCAAGTTGTCCCCTCTCCCTCTCCCCCTTTCGTGACTATCAGTTACTACTGTATCAAAAAAGGCAAAAAGCCCTTAAAAATAATCTTTAAAAAAACACCCACACTATCCCTTTAAGCTCTGTATATAATGTGGTATTGTCAGAATACAGTATGTGGTAGTAATCACTTGAATCTGTATTAAACTACATATCTAATGCATATTTTATGAGATGTCATAATTGTATGTTTAAGTTAATAATGATGTGTTTTATGATGTGATATAAACACCCCTTACATTAGCGTACCATAACTGTACAGTATGAGTATGCAAAGGTTTAGAGAGTGCCCCTCCTTTAGCATCATCCTCCTTGGAAGTCCCATTCTGTACCTCATTGGGCTTTTATGTTCCCATTCATCATTTTATTTAATTTTCCCTATTTTTTGTTTATTGATATGCCGACAATCTATTTAAGTCCATCTCAACTGTGCTGGCTGTAGGTTATTGTTAGTCACGACAGCTTACTTTCATTAGCTCACGAATCTCAGTTTTTCTGTCATTGTGGTCTAATGTCTTTGAGTGTTTATGGTTCTTCTTCTTCTCCTACCCAGTAACTCCATTAAGCTGGTAAACCTATGTTCCATCTTCATCAGCACATGGCTGACAGCGGCAGGATTCATACATTTGGTAAGTGGACAGGTGTGAGGACCAGTGAAGTCTAGTGATTAATGAGCCAGTAAGGAAGGTAACTGACTAACTTCCTGGTACAATACAACTGGGACACACGGCACTTTTTTAAAATCTAATTGTCTAATTGTTATTATTTTAAAGAAATAGCTGACTTAAGAATGAACTGCAAGAAAGGATATTGTAATGACATTTTTTCACACTCAGTAGGGCTGCACTGATTCCAGTAACTTAAAGGTCCAGTGTGTAGGATCTTGCAGGATCTAATGGTGAGGTCGAGATTGCAACCAACTGAAGCCTCTCCCGTGTGCAAAGCGTGTAGGAGAACTACGGTGGCCGACGCAAAAACGTGAATGGCCCTCTCTTGAGCCATTTGTTGTAAGAGTAGCGTAGGTCATTCGGAGCAGAGCCGGTGCTCAGGGTGTGTGTGTATGAGGGAAGTGAGTGGTGAAGCAAGAGAGAGAGAGCGGCAGCGACGGGAGCGAGTAACGTTATCGACTCCGGCCCGAGCCGTTCTGGGCTACTGTAGAAACATGGCGGTGCAACATGGTGGACTCAATGAAGATGTAGATATAAACAGCTCATTCTAAAGTAACGAAAACACAACAACTCTTATTTTAGATTAAACATGACAGAAAACATTCTTATTAATATTATATTCCATTTATGCCAATAGATCCCCAAAATGCTACACAATGTTCCTTTAACTCTTGGTGTCTGCCAATACCTAGTACTGATCCGATACCAGTGCTTGCTCTGTTTTTCCCAAATTTAAAATCTGTATACCTCCCTGTGTGGAATTCATTGGAATCACTGGCTGTGTCCGAAATCACTACCTCGTTCACACTTACTACTCACAATATTCATATACTCATTTTGCATCACTCTACGGTAATTTGCGCGCCATGGATACTACTTTTATTGTTCCATTGTGGAGATTTTGACGGTACTATATAGTAGAATACATTTACACACTCAGAATTCAGACACTCACACACAGAATGGTGGACAGTAAATATAGTGCACTATATAGTAAAAAGACTGTTCGCAATGACTGAATGACTCATAGTGGAGACACTGAGTTCTATAATGATATTGATGAAGGGAGTGTATTTAATGTAATCTGCTTAATAAGGTTAGTATTGGCGCTGATGCCGATCGGTGCGTCCCAAGGGTGCAGGACAAAAAATGAGAGGAGGGTAAATCATATTGAACTCTCAGAAGGCAAACAGCCACTAATTCATGTGTAAATAAATCAACTGTATTTTCAAAAAGAAAAATTATTTTCAATTTAAGATTCGAAAGGCCCCATATAACTTTTATAACAAAGATTTTTTTCTAGAGGAAATAGAAAATTAGTAATATAAAAACACAGGTTGGGGTGTTGCACTCGAGGAACTGCAATTTCAAGTTCAAGTGTGACCAGAGACCTTTATTGACTCGCTCCCCATATTTCCTGTCATTATCTACTGTCAAACTGTCCAATTTAGGTAAAATGCCATAAAAATAATTATTAAAAAAATATATATGTATATTATTGCGTGTAGAGTGTCATATTTTTTATATTTTAAAAGTCCCTATAGTATACATTGAAGCTCTGCTCAACAACTCAGTAAGGCACCAAACAGTTTTACCACTAGATGGTAGCCTAAGCTCAGTATATAAAGAATATACTGTATGACTCAACAGAGATGAATGCATGAGCACTTGTAGCTGGATTCAATCAAACTTGATTAAATAGTTTCGCTGTGCAAAACTCTGTTTACAAATTGGTGGTGAGAGTCGTGTCTAATTATCCCTGCCCCCTCTCTCCCATCTCCGTTTTAGGTGGAAAACTCAGGGGATCCTTGGGAAAACTTCCAGAATTCCCAGTCACTTTCCTATTGGGAATGTGTCTACTTACTGATGGTGACGATGTCTACAGTGGGCTACGGGGACGTCTATGCAAAAACCACCTTGGGGCGCCTGTTCATGGTCTTCTTCATCCTCGGTGGTTTGGTAAAATCAGGCTTTTCTTTCTCCCTTGCTCCCTTTATCCCCTCCTAAATCCTGCCTGTCCCCATCAATAGACTGTTTAAAACTGTTGAACATGATAAATTAATGACACATGAATTTAAATACTTCATTTATTATGTATATTTTCTGATACATTTTTAGAATAGTGCTGCTCTTAAAATGTTACAACTATGTTGCCTGAGCCAGTAAATGTTATTTCTTTGTCATAGTGAAGTTGTATCCCATATTTTAGCCTACTGTATCCTGTCTACTGTACTTACAGTACTATGTGCTCCTTCGTCACCCCCCCTTATGTGTCACTCCTGTATCTGTTTGATAAGAGTGGAAGCTGTCTGATAATGTTGTTACTGTTCTCTTAAAAGCAGTTGCGGTTTCAGGACACCCCTCCTTCTGTGTCTCTTCCCACAATTCCAACAAACACAGGGGCAGGGAGATGAGGCTTAGGCCAGCCTGACTGTTACCATAGCAACAGCAGCCTCCCACTCCCTCCCGCTCACCTTCCTCTGATGTAGCGTCCTGTTGGGTTGCCACTAGTACAGTAACTTGCATGGGTGCGCACACCTGTGAGCACTCATACAGTACACACATACTGCCTTTTCCATCTTCTCTTAGAAATAACGCAGGATCTAGTCGAATCGCAGTCACAGTGTTCTGTATTTGGACAGCTATCGCTGTGCACTGATGACCTGCAGCTGTGTGGATGTGTGCCTTGTTGTGGCCATGGTGATAGGTTGTGTGTTTTTCTCAGCGCTGAGAGCTCTGGAAGTCTTTAGGCTAGTACCTCAGCCTGCTTCCTATCAGCAGCAGTGGCTAAATAATGACTTCAGCCTGGAGATATTTTAAAGCCAGGGATCATATTAAACTCACGTCGTTTCACATTATTCCTGCTGATGTGTAGATGCACTTTCCAAGCATGACTTAAGTATGTATTTACAAGGGCGAGGGGCACCTCTTTGTTTCTTATTGTAGATGTTAGCCTAGTTGTGTAGCGTTAGTGATTGTTAGTTGGTAAACTTAAAGGTCCCATATGGTTAAAAAGTGAGATTTTCATTTTATTATAAAGCAAGTTTAAGTGCTATAAATTCTGTGAAAGTATTGAAACGCTCAATCCAGGGAGAAATACACACAGCCCGTACTCAGAAACTGTGCTTTTGAAACAAACTGTCAGGATTTCTGTAATTTTGTGATGTCACAAATCTACAATATTTAGACCATTTCACAGTTTTAAACGTAAACATTCTAAATGTGTCCCAATTAAATGGTGCCTTCAAATGGGGTCGTGTTTACCGGGTTCACGAGAAGAGTCCATATGAACGCCCTCCTCTTGTGGTATTCACGACCTCGTAAGTGGAAAGTTTCTGAAAGCGCAGAGTTCACGAGTTGTGACGTGTTTGTTGACGTTGTCAGAAATGGCGGAGGCCATGGAAGTAAATTTTTCGGTGCATAATAAGTTAATTGACAGCGGTGTTCTCACGACTTTACCACTTGAACGGTAAGCATATTGTGTACACGACTTCCCATGTTGAAAACACGAGCTCACGAGTTTCATTTGAAGGCGCCATATTTCCTGTTGCAGCTAACAGGAAGTAAACATGGACCCAAGCTGTTGCCTGGCAACGCAGTTCAATTGCAATTCCATTGAAATGCGGTAAAACGGAGCGTTTCGGACAGAGGGTAAATACAGGCATATTGAGGAAAATAATGGGTTTTTTTAACATTACAGCATGTAAACATGTTCTAGTAGAAACATAAAATACAGGCATGAACCTGAAAATGAGCATAATATGGGACCTTTAAACACAACACACAACCCCGTGCTAGGATAACATGCTGTGACACTTTGCAAAATGCATCCAGCTCATTTTCCAGCCCAACGAATGAGTCTTAATGTGTTTTGCAGCTGTGGACCATCAGGTGGGCCTATTCAAATCAACCTGCCAAATCCTCTGTGTTTGTTGGACAAAACATGGCACATAGGTTTTTTTTATTCTCCCTTTAAAAGACTGCTATCCAGAAAGGTATTGGGTGCTATCACAGACTCAGCAGCTGTGACTAAATTGTTGCCCACTGACCAAACCTGTTTCTAAACCTTCACCTTTAAAAATTGGGGCTATTTTTTTAACAGCAAAAACATTTTTTGTTATATGAAGATCTCTCTCAATTTGTGAAGTTAAGCAAGTCTCTACAGACAATGAGAGAGTTTAACTTGATTTCCATAGCAAAGTAATACTTTTCCCCCCTCAGAAATCTGGATTGATGCACCAGTTTCCCCACCACCCTGCTGCGGCGTAGTGGTCTCTCTTTTTAGCCTCTTTTTTTGTCTCCTATCTTCTCCTTAGGCCATGTTTGCCAGCTACGTCCCTGAAATCATAGAGTTAATAGGAAACCGAAAGAAATATGGTGGTTCCTATAGTGCGGTTAATGGGAGAAAGTAAGTATTCCAGATGGTTCTGCTGTTTTTCTGTGTGCGGTAGAACCCTCTCTGCATGCCTTTTGTTCTTTTTTTCTGTTCCATGCATGTAGGCCATGTTTGCTCGCTACGTGCCAGAAATTGCTGCTCTCATCCTTAATCGGAAGAAATACGGAGGGAGTTATAACTCGACACGAGGCAGAAAGTAAGTTGAAATCCAGACGAGGTGTGGTTGTGTGACTCAAGTGCGCCCCCTTGAAGTTCATAGTTACTGGGGGTTAGTTAACTTGACCTTTTTGTAGAGCAGTAAAAGTTACGTTATAACATCAAGTCACACTGCGTGACTGGAGACCTTGGCCATTAGGACACACATGTCCATGCCCCTTTACTCTCTCTTTTACTCTGTCTTCTTCGTCTTTCTCTTGTCTATACCTGCCTCTATCTGTCCTTCACTCAGAACTTTCCTGGAGTCATTTGTGTGCCGTTCATTTTATTTCTTTGTCCTCCTTGAAACATCCTGTGTTGCGCTTTAATTTAATTTGGAAAATAGAGCTTTCATGACTACTACACTTTAGACTTAGCAGTATACTAACCTGTGGTGCTTCTGTGCAATGTATCCGTGCACTATGTGTTGTCCCGTTTCTTATCTAGTCCCTCATTAATACAGCCTTGCCTATAGGGATGAATCAAAATGAAAGGAAATAGTCATGAAACCCCTACTATCCGCTTCCAAAAGGATTTTTTTTCCACAAGAAAATAGAAAGATTTAAACATCTGCAAGTTCATTATTATTGGTGGTCTTTTTTAAGCATCATCAATCTCAATGACCGTTGCAGGATATAATTTCTTTTCTTGTTTAATTTTGGCTCGTTTTTGCATGATTTTCTGGAATTACTTTTCTTTAACTGAATCATTTCCGGCATGTTCTCTGTGACCTGCAGTCATGTGGCTTTTTTCATTGATTGCGAACTCCATGAAAAAGCCCATCTTCCTGTCGTCTGTCCACGCTCGCCCCATCGCATCATCAATGCTTGACATGACTCTGGCCCTGATCTTCAGTCAGCTCCCACACCCCTGAATGCTGGATGCCTCGCTCCCAGTGGAGGCTCTCAATTGCTTTTGGCTTGCTTTTGCCTGCTTTGGTTCTTGGTGCTCGCCTGGTTCTCGTGTTTGTGTGGTGCTGCTGGTGGTGGTGGTGGAGTTTGACTCCAAACGCTCTCGTTATTTATGTATATGTGTAATTGGTTCCAGGATGTGTGACACTGTGGTGATTTCACCACAGTACTTATTGTCCAGTGCTGTTCTCCTTCCCCTCGTGGCTCAAACCTTAACTAATATTCAGCACACAGACATATTTTAATCCAGATGTGGTGTTTCCAGAACGTGGAGGGTAGAGTTCTTTTTCCTTCTTCTCTTTTCCTTCAACATCTACTACTATGCGGTAGGGATGCACCGATACTGCATCGGATATCGGGCCGATACCGACTTAAATAGCTGGATCGGGTATCGGTGACAATGGGGCCGTTCTATTAAATTCAATTTGATGTTTATATACTATATACATTATATACTGGAATTTTAATTCCTATTTAGGTTTTGACCTAGGTTTGTATTGTAAATTGTAATTCCTGTTAATTTTGAAGATTTTTTACCAAGTGGCTGGTGTACGATTTATTATTATTATTATAGAAAGATAGATGTACTTTATTGATCCCAAATTGGGAATTTATTGTGTTACAGCAGAAGGTTAATCAAGCAATGCACAGGAACAGTAAATAAAATGTACTAGTCAACACTAGAGAAATATATCCATAGAATACAAAATATAAGAATATTGGAATACACTATAAATATACCCGACTACTACAACTAGCATAAAAAATATAAATTGTAAACATAGAATAACCCACTAAATACAAGTGTGCAATAACATACTGTACTATATACATTAGCAAAGTGTGCAATATACTATATACATTACATTTAATAATGAATAATAATTCAGTAAATTTTGAATCAGTGTACATTTTGTTTTACAAAGTTAGAAAGGCAATGTTTAAGTCAAGCCTGATGTTGCCTCACTCATAAAAGAATGATTCCAGTCACTTCCACACAGTGAAGCATACAGCTTATTAATTAAACACTGGTATCGGATCAGTACTCTGTATCGGCCGATACCGAAGCCAAGGTATCGCTATCGGTATCGGGACAGAAAAAGTCAGATCGGTGCATCCCTACTATGCAGTCTCCTCTTTCTCACTCTGTTTCTCTTTTCCAATCTCACTCCCATCGGTTTCAGTCCCTCTGTGGATTCAACTGAGTCAGCAGTAGAACGAGACACTGGAAAAAAAAAAAGCCTTTGTTCGATAATGTTTGCCTGTCATTGAGATAAGATTGATGAAATGTTATGTTTGGCCGGCGACCTCAGCCCAGACTCGCAGATGTGTGTTGAGAGAAGCCCTTGTCAAAGCCGAGGATAGTTTCTCCCACACACTTTATTTTCTCTCTCCACACCCCCCCTTCCATTTCTCCCTCTGGTTAGACATACATGTGGTAACAATCAGAAGATACCCACCAAACACACAGGCTTAGAGTGGCACCAGGCTCTTTGCATAATCATTTAGATATGTGTGTTTACATGTATAGGACCTGACACGTAGACAAAACCGCTTTGTCATGTGGGTTCAGGATCGCCATCGGGGTTCAGTTATTTAGCAGCTGTCAGCACAAAAAAAAAAGTATCATGGAAATGAGATTAGGAGATTACAAGTATCCGACTGATTACAGAGCTCGCAAACAATGAGGTCATGATACATTGTGAACTATTTTAACCCTTATTTCATCTCGCCGCCTGGCCGCTGTCATTCGAAACAGGCCTTGAAGGTTATTTGGAAGTGAGAGTGGACTCGCATTGGATCCATACTGAGTTTCTGTTCCATGCTAGCGTTGCTTATAGTGCTCTGTGCAGTGTAGCGTACACCCGTGAGCGCAGTGACAGCACTCAGCCTGCGTACGCTGATATAATAATGACAAGTGTTGCATTCTGTTGGCGCCCACTGCAGTCGGGGCTCTGCGGTTTCCATTATGGCTCTATGGTTTCCATTAGCCCCAACTTCAACAGAGGGGTTGGCATGGAAACTGGCTTCAACCCTGGCTGAACTCTGACATACACCTTTGAACGTCCTCTGTAAGGGCTAGCAACTTGAGGCGGGCAGGCCCAGAGACTCTTACGCTATCGGGCATGAGCACATGCTTACATAATGTTAAAACCTACATCTGGGAGTTACCAAAGAATCTGCATAAAAGTGCACTATATAGATATCAGGGCTGTGAATCGATTAAAATATTTAATCGTGACTAATCGCATAATTGTCCATAGTTAATCGCAATTAATCACACATTTTTTATCTGTTCAAAATGTACCTTAAAGGCAGATTTGTTAAGTATTTAATACTCTTATCAACATGGGAGTGGGCAAATATGCTTGCTTTATGCAAATGTCTGTATATATTTATTATTGGAAATCAATTAACAACACAAAACAATGACAAATATTGTCCAGAAACCCCCACAGGTACTGCATGTAGCATAAAAAATATGCTTAAATCATAACATGGCAAACTCAAGCCCAACAGGCAACAACAGCTGTCAGTGTGTCAGTGTACTGACTTGACTATTAACCAAAACTGCATGTGATTATTATAAGTGGGCTTATCTGTAAAGGGGAGACTCGTGGGTACCCATAGAACCCATTTTCATTCACATATCTTCAGGTCAGAGGTCAAGCGAGCCCTTTGAAAATGGCCATGACAGTTTTTTCTCGCCAAAATTTAGTGTAAGTTTGGAACGTAATTTAAACTCTTTAGCCTACAGCTAGTATGTCATGGTTGGTACCAATGGATTCCTTAGGTTTTTTAGTTTCATATGATGCCAGTATCTTCACTGTAGCTTTAAAACTGAGCCCGCTATAACCTGAAAATCGCAAGTTGCATTAATGCGTTAAAGAAATTAGTGGTGTTAAAACAAATTTGCGTTAACACGTTAACTTTGACAGCCCTAATATATATATACATGCACACTTCTTGACATTAATCACAGGAGATGCAATTTCAACTAAGTTGTTGAATGAATTGCAACATGTTGACGACGATTCTTGCAGTAAGTTTCATCACTGATCCTAAGGATTAGAGCAGTACCAAGTGAGTGACCTCTGTTGCTGATGTTTGAGCTCCCCGTTTGTTCATTGTGTATTCAGTGCATCTCCAGTGACATCCTGGGATGTGCCCCAACTGCATGTTTCGTGTGTGCACGCTCTGTAATACCCCTTTGCATTTAATGTGATTATGTGCCAGTTTTTTTTAGTTTCCGAGTTGATGTGTTTGGTTTTCTTGTATTAATCTGTGCCCCTGAGTGCTCTTTTGTTTTGTTATATAGTTATGTCTATAGTTTAATCTGTACAGTACAATCGGGTTAACCAGAGGGGAGTTTTTTTGTTCATGAAGCAATTATAAATGGTTGAATTAACGTAGATATCCTATCCTATTTAACTAGTCAATGATCTCAGTGTTCAATTTGATGCCACTATTGGCTAGGGGTGGGAATCACCAGAGGTTCCACGATACGATATTATCGTATTATATCGAAGAGTTTTCATTCACATATCTTGAGGTCAGATGTCAAATGTCAATGTTAAAATGGCCATGCCAGTTTTTCTTCGACAAAATTTTGCGTAACTTTGGAGTGTTATTTCGCGTTTTTCCTGACAAGCTAACATGACATGTTTGGTACATATGAATTCCTTTGGTTTTCTAGTTTCTTCACTCTAGCTTTAAGACTGAGCCTGCTACGATGGAGGACGGAACCTGCCAAATTCCAAAATAAATTAATGAATAAATAAATGACCCAATAAATAAATAAATAAATGTCATTAAATATTAAAAATAAATGTAGTCATTAATAAACTGATAAAATGTGACATAAATTGATATTTCTTTTTTTATATTGCTTCTTTATTTATTCATCTTTGTATTAATTCCTTTACTTATTTACTATTCTGTGTAATTTTATCTTATTTATTTTTGCATTTATTTTTTATTTATTTATGTATTTATTTATTTTTGCATTTATTTATTTATTTCTGCATTTATTTTTTATTTATGTATTTATTTATTTTTGCATTTATTTTTTATTTATTTTTAAATGTGTGTATTTATGTAATTGTGCATTTATTTATTTGTTTATTTTTGCATTATTTTCGCTTTGTATTAATACAAAGATAAACAAATAAAGAAGCAAATTAAAACAGAAATATCGATTTATGTCACATTTTACCAATTAATTAATGTCTACATTTATTTTTAATAGTATTTTTGCTACATTTAATGACATTAATTTATTTATCGAGTCATTTATTTATTAATTTATTTTTGATTTTGGCAGGTTCCATCCTCCATAGTTGCCGGGCTACCCGTTGGATTGTCAAGAGGTTAATAGTTTATATAATAAAAGATCGATACTTGATGTCCATGTATAAATACAATATACTCACGCAAAATATCGAGATACTATGCTGTATCGATTTTTTTCCAACACCCCTATTATTGGAACACTAAAAGGAGGAAAACTCAGAAGAAGCATGCCAACTTTAGTGATGTCTATCAAGTGAAGCATAATATTTCAACAATATTTCCGTCTTAAATACAGAGACTGAACCTAGTGGCTTGATATATGAGGAAGAAAGTTTTGCTTTGCTGATAAATCCTCTACTACACCTAGTGTGTGTGTGTGTATGTGTGTGTGTATGTGTGTGTGTGTGTGTGTGTGTCTGTCTGAGATTTATAACCTAATGCTGAACCCACACAAACCAAATAATACGCCATATACATCTGTATATTCCCTCTACCCTTGTAGAAGGGCATCTGGATACTGGGAATAGGAAAACGTGAATGATGTTTTTCATCTCTTGTTATGAGAGATATCTTGTGCCAAATACTGCCGGCTGCCCACAGACATCTCAGCTCATCAGCCTTTAAGACCACACGGCCCCTTTGGCCAACCATGCAATCACGGCTGCTCATTAGATTCTCTTAAAGGACAGAGGCGACATCTGCGAAGACCATTATGTCCTGCAACATCCACAAACTGCCATTCTCCCAATATGTCTGTCACATTACCTTGCCAAGTCCACTTCAGTTTAGCCCTACCCGGTCCATCTGGTACTGGGTAGGAGAACACTAAGCGATCTGGACTATGGTTCTTCTCATCTAACATCAATAAATATCTGTTTCCTTTAAACCTGCCAGACTGAGTCACATTTCAGTAATGTTCTACAATTTTAGACGTCAACTTTTAAAGGTCAATGTGTTAGCCAGAGCCTCCTTCTTGTGTATAACAGTATGATAATGGAGTGAAGGAGACAAATCTAGTTCGATCATAAGGGATTGAACAGTGAACAAATATGACCACAGGGGTTTTTTTTAATTTTAGGAAAGAGTAACCTAATACTCATAGTTTTAAATGCAAAGCTGTCCAGTGTCCAGGCACTCAAAACTAAAGTGGTTCATTTGTCTCCTGGCACATCGTGCTAAGTAGTGGATAAGGCCATTGTCATTACACAGATTGCCTTACAGGTCTCCATAGGGTAATTAGGGTGTCTGCCGAGTGTCCACACTAATCCATGTCAATATAAGGCCTGGATTCTACTGAGCATGTTTGGATTTCTCATTTAGGGGTTTGGCAATAAGACTTGGTGACATTTAACTTTAACTCCAGAAGGGTAGCTCAGCTTACCACAGTGCAAATGAAGCATATAAAGTGTCTTAAATCCACTAGCTTAGCGGGATTAAATTGCCTATCATAACCATATCATGTTTGAATTCCAAGCATTTTTTAATACCAACTTATAACAGTGCTACAATAACATTAAAGGGATAGTTTGGGTCTTTTGGAGTGGGGTTGTATGAGGTTATTATCCATAGTCAGTGTATTATTACCTACAGTAGATGACGGTCGGCGCGCCCCCAGTTTTGAAAAGCAGACAGGAGTACCAGCACGTGAGCAAAGCAATTTACTGCTGTGGATGGAGCCGGCAGCAAAACGTATTTTAGCCACCTAAAAAAAATAATATCAGTTTACGTGTACGCTATATTTAGAATATTTTTGCCGGTTTACCTCACCGTCAGACAGCCCTTTCCTACGGCGAACTGAAGCCGTATCCATCTATGCTCTCGCCAAAGCCACCAGACTCCTTTGAAAACAACAGTAATTTTACCTCACAGAACACAGGAGTTGCTGGTCTACCGCTGCCTCGATCGGTTAGTTTGTTTGTGTTGATGTGGGACTTTGATTAGTTTGGATTTACCAAATTATACAATAGCACAAACAAACTAACCGATTGAGGCAGCAGTAGACCAGCAGCCCCCGTGTTCTGTGAGGTAAAATCTGCTGGCTTTGGTGAGAGCAAGTTCCCCCTTGGAGAGGGCTGTCTGATGGCAAGGTGAAGGTATGAAAATATTCTAAATATAGTGTACATTTACATCTATTTAAATCAGTTTTTTTAGGTAGACCTTTTTTATTAGGTAGCTAAAATATGTTTTGCTGCCAGCCCCGTCCACAGTAGTACATTGCTTTGCTTCTGTGAGGTAACTCCTGTCTGCTTCTCCAAACTGGGGGCATGCCGACTGTCATCTACTGTAGGTAATACACTGACTATGGATAAGTACCTCATACAACCCCACTTCAAAACACCCAAACTATCCCTTTAAAGGAGTAAGATAACCCAAAACCTTAACATGAATTTGAAAGCAAATAAATCAAGCAAAAAGAATATTTTCATGAACAATGACTGATACGTGATGTGGGAATTGAAATGATTTCTTTCAGTTCTGGGACACCAAAACGTTACAGAAGCACCACAAGTTTCATTGTTGAGACTTTATGAATTACTGAGAATTTAAAGTTTAAAGTTCAGACTCGGACAGTGACCATCCAAACCACCCAAATGACTCTCATCTCATGATATAACCGTGAAGCTGACCTTTGATCTTGATCAGTCTGGCCTACGGTGCAGTCGGAGGACAAACAGGGACACAACCTCAGCTCCCAAATCGTTCCAATCTAACCAGCGTACTTCCTCACTGCTGTAATCAGCCCCGTGCACAATCTGACAGATCCCTCTGCTGTAATGCGCCACATGTTTTGCCAGCGGACCCGTCAAATACTCCGAGGTCCTGTTTAGAATTTGTGTCAACCACAGGCCTCGAAATCACTTTGAAAGTTTCTAGTAATGTTCTGTATAAAAGCACAAGCATATTGATGTACATGTCTTTGTCAACATCCATTCAGCTCACAAAGGGCTGGTTTGGCCGAAGGGACAGTTTTTATATTGAGAACGGATGACAATCCAACCACTGTGGGCTGTGTGATTATATCTTAGATTTTCTAAAGTGGTTCGGAGTTGAGTGTTTGATTGCACTTGTTGTGCAGAATTTAACCACTTTCATTACATGGGGGAAAATATTCACTTTTATGGCAAAAAAAGATATAATTCGGTTACTTGTTTGCTTTGAAATGACATTTCTTGACATGTATATAGTTTTTTTTCAGTCTATCTTTGAGTTAGATGTTAGAGTGCTTTGGTTTGACTGATTATCTTTGGGAGACATGCCAGTGTCTGCAGTGATTTATGTCGCCCACTCAAGATGATTTCTTCCCCCCTTCCAGGCACATTGTGGTCTGTGGTCATATTACCCTCGAAAGTGTCTCCAACTTCCTCAAAGACTTCCTACACAAGGACAGGGATGATGTCAATGTTGAAATTGTTTTTCTCCATAAGTAAGTTAATTTTTTCTTCCTCACCTCGTGTAGGTTAGCAGATCACAATGTGTGAAACAATGCACAGTCAGCCTGTGTATATGGGTACGCTAACACCTCTCTTCTTTTCTCTGTGTGCTAGTATTTCCCCTAATCTTGAGCTGGAAGCCTTATTCAAACGCCATTTTACCCAAGTAGAGTTCTACCAGGGATCTGTCCTCAACCCTCACGATCTCGCCAGAGTGAAGGTAAAGTCGGTGACGGGACTCTCGGAGAGATGAAATCACATAAAGTTATAGACAACGATTGTTGAATTTAAGTGTAGGGGTGTAAATCACAAGTTTTATCACAATACGATATATCGATTCTTTGGACAACGATACAATATTTGCTGATATCACAAAGTCTGCCACGATACGTTTTTGATTCATTTCAATTCAGGGGCCTGCGATCGATCCGAGACAATATCATATTTCATATATATATTTAACACAATCAGTAACATCTATCAACTCACGAAAAGCAACTAAATTATGATTTGACAATTTTATTACTGGGCTCTTCAGGACATTTAAATGAAAAAACAATATTTTCTTTTTAATAAAAGTAATAAATAGACTGCCTGTTGTTCACTATAAAGTGCCACATTTCTCATGTTTAAGTGCAAATCTTTTTTATCCATTAAGAATTTCAAAATAAAGACGTATCTTAAAGATGACGATATGCTTCAATGTTTTCACTCTGCATCGATGATAGTGGATCGTTGATCACTGAATCGATATACTGTATATTGATCCAGATCGATGTATCGTTACACCCCTATTTAAGTGTAGATTAAATTTGATGGATTAAGAGCAAAATTCTATTCAGTTACTCAGTCATTTTGAGTTTTTATTTTTTTAATTTCAGTGGGTTTAGAGAGTTGAGAAAAACAGTGCAGTATTTCCTTTTTTTTATTTAAAATGGACAGAGACAGAAGAGAAAATAAAAAGAAAAGAAATCGGATGCACTTTGATCAGTAGTAAGGCTAATTGAAACTGGCCAAAGTTAAACACACTAATTTGTTTAATTTTATATGAGAAAGACGGACACACTCAATGCGTGTTAATAAGTACTGACTATAATGTTAACATATCTGTTTCTTTGGTCCCTACACACAGATCGAGTCTGCAGATGCCTGCCTAATTCTAGCCAATAAATACTGTGCAGATCCTGATGCTGAAGATGCCTCCAACATCATGAGGTAATGTATCCTCTGGACTATGAAATCAGTGGAAACTAACTGACTAGATAGATAGGGTGTCACATTTGTGCCTGTTTTTCATCTTCTAGGGTTATTTCGATCAAGAACTACCATCCCAAGATCAGAATAATTACACAAATGCTACAGTACCACAATAAGGTAAGACCTGTGATATATAAGATTGCTTCACCTCATCTTGGCTGCTCTCAATTCCCCCTCACAAGGCAGAACATTTATAACAGGGGTTAACCCGCAACCCTGTCTGCATAACAGCTGCAGTATGTACTTTATTTCAGTAGTTGGTTTAATCATTGGGTAATTCATAGCAACATGTGCCATACGAGCGACTGCTCACTCCATTACCCACACGCTCCCTTGACTCCTGAAGGACATATAACATATAACATGACAATTCACTCAATTACGGACCTTTTCATTGCTATATGTCACCACGACTATCATGAAGTTACATACGTTACTGTGTTGCTTTGCATTGATTTTAACTGGTATTTAAAGACTTATTGTAATTATTTTAACCCAAACCACAATCTTTTCCTAAACCTAACCAAGGAAGTTCATTTTGAAAAGACTGTATGCATGTAACGAGCGGAAATTGACACATGTTGATGGACATTTCGTATGAAAACACACGAAAAGTGAGGAATAACTTTTCGTGAGCTATCGTACCACCCGCTGTATGACGATATGTTGCATTGTTATATAATTTTTTCTGAGGAAAGAATCACTTTTTTATGGTAGCATTTGTGAAAATGACATCCTTCTAATATAGCCTTTTTTTTGCACAATTGTTTCACTAATTGACGGTTGCACTGAAACACCATTTGTTTCTGTAAATAACATGTCTGAGAACTAGAAATTAAGTGCAATTGTTGTAGTAAATGCCAAAAGAATGATTTATTATAAAATGACTGCCCTCTAAGCAGATTCAAAATTGCTTTTTAACAATTTAAAGCGAAAGTCGGTAACTTTGAGCAAATGTGATAAATAAGAGGTTATTTTTTATAAAACGGTCACTATATCTTGACAGTAGTGCATGAGACAGATAATCAATGAAAAAAAGCATGTTCTCTGTGTCCTCCTGTGCTCCTAATGACATTTGCAAGACTTCACATCACCGAAGGAAAACAACCAATCAGAACCGAGCAGTCTTTGCTCAAAGTTTCCGACTGCAGCTTTTAAAAGAAAAGGTCGACATTTTGGGAAAAGAAATTCTAAAAACAGTATGCCATTATGCAAAGGATTATGGCCTGGGCTATTTCTTGGCTGGGGCAACTAACTCCCTGAAGTATCTGCTAGTTTCCTTGCAACCTCCACAGAGCCAGGCTAGCTGTTCCCCCATGTTACCAGTCTTTGTGCTAAGCTAAGCTAAACAGCTGCTTGTACTGTTGCTCTATATTTACCGTCCAAACATGAGGGTGGTATTACTCTTCTCATCTAACTTTCCGCCAGAAAGCGAATGAGCGTATTTTCCCAAAATGTTGAAATATTCCTCTAAGAAATCTGAATGATTTGCTTAGTTTTCCGTGTCTTGTGACCTCCTCTGTCTGTCGTGTGATGAAGGCCCATCTGCTGAACATTCCGAGCTGGAACTGGAAGGAGGGCGACGACGCTATCTGCCTGGCGGAGCTGAAGGCAGGCTTCATTGCCCAGAGCTGTCTGGCCCAGGGCCTGTCGACCATGCTAGCCAACCTCTTCTCTATGAGGTCCTTCATTGAGGTAACACAGAGGACAAGATTAACTTGCCTCGTCTCAGTCACTCCCTCTGAACAGACTGAAGTAATACGGATGAATGAATTCTCACATTGCATTTTTGTTAAATTAGATGATTTATTCAGGGATTGAAGGCAAGTTTGCTATAAGTGGATACAGTAGGTTCTCTCCTGACAGATTGGCTAGATCTATCAAACACACCACATTCCCCGGAAAATGTTGACATCTTTGTCCAGAGAGTGTTTTCAGTCATCCTGGCACATCATATTTTACTGTGACATTTCATATGGAATCTGTTCAGTGTTTCTGTGGCTCAAAATTGAAGAGGTGCTTGTCTCTATCAAAGAACTGTTCTCTTGTCATAAATATGATGGATCAGCTTATAATGACCAGGCTGATGTTGTGCGGCGGAACATCTGCAGACCACATTGGGCCGCTATTGGAAGGAAAACAGTGTTTTTTCTCCTTCTCACATGTGACATTTCCGTGCTTGTTTTTTGTCAGATTGAGGAGGACACATGGCAGAAGTATTACCTAGAAGGGGTGGCTAATGAGATGTACACAGAGTATTTGTCCAGTGCCTTTGTCGGCCTCACCTTCCCCACTGTCTGCGAGTAAGTATCCCTCTTCCCTCACTCAGCAAGCCCACTGTCAGCGGTAGGTATAGCTAACAATCCTGAAGTGAAGAAAGAAGCACAAGATGTGAATTTCAAAGGTGTTTTGAACACATCAGTCATTTGTTTACACACTGCTGTCCACTAATGAGTGCACATGTTTTACAGGCTGTGTTACGTGAAGCTGAAGCTGTTGCTTATCGCCATCGAATACAAGTCTGAGCAGAGAGAGAGCAGGTTTGTTTATTGCATCTTTCTTCCACTAACATCAGATATGCTGCGTTAAAAGTGACTCGCTTCAAGTGGATCTTCTCATAAAATATCTTATATTTTTTCCCCAAACAGTTGATTACATTTGATGACATTAAGTTGGCGAATGACATTTGTATGATAGCATGCCAATATGATCAGTACACACAATAACACAACTAGAAAGCACTCAAAGAGCACATATCTCTGCCAAGGCTGCACAGTCATCTTGACTATCTGCGTCGCATTTTAGTGTGCCAAAGCTTTTCATTGAAGTGCGGTGGTACATGAGAAATTAGAAGAAATGTTCTGTAAAATCCTATCTCGCCATTTTTAAGAAAATTAGCACAAATATTAATGGATTTGCACCAAAAACAAATCACTTATTCCTTGCCCTTGTTGTCTAATGTTCCTCAAAATGTAATTGTATTCCGATAAGAACTTTTTTGAATATCACGCTATTTGGCAAACAAATAAATGGGACTGATAATACTGACTGCATGTCCTTGGTGGAGGCCACAATTGTGATACCAAACCTTGCAGGTGGGCAGGAGTAACTGTAAAAGATGTGGTTGATATTTAAACTTAGTTTTTTAGACAAGTATCACTGCACTAAAACATTTTTTGTCTCATTTTGATTATATTGTTCTGTCAATTCAGACACATTCACACCTAAATAACCAATTTTGCTGCACATTTGAATCTCACGCCATGTTTTTCCTTAACTTGACTCTATTGTGTCCCTGTTCAGTCTGTTTGATAACCACTAACTCTACATCAGTGTCAGTCTTATCACCAATAACAACATGAAGTACTTTTTCTCAGTGATCTCAATTGCCAAATCTCACCCACCCTTCCCAATTCACCTGTGTCAAATGTTTTTGTGTACTGGCAGGATTGCATGGCAAATGATGGTCATTTTTGACATTACAAGCTAAAATCAAACTTTAATCATTTTTACATGATGAAATTTCTAGTTGTGTACATATTTGATTCTACGCTAGAATTTATCTCAGTGCGATATTTAAAAAAAAAATCTTTTAAGCTAGTTAAGTTATTGAAAATACTTTTTTGTAATGCTTTTGACATGAAAAAGACATAATTTTCCTTATACCTACAGCTCTTTTTTAGGTATGGAACCCTATTTCTGCCACTGCGATGAAAAAGAAAATCCTGCAAGTCATTATAATGAGATGCTATCTCAAAATAATGACTTACTATCTCAATATTTTGACTTACGATCTCAAAATAATGAGTTGCTATCTCAATATTTTGACTTGTGATCTCTTTATTTTGATTTACAATCTCTTTATTCTGACTTACTATGTCAATATTTTTGACTTACTATCTCATTATTTTGACTTAGTATCTCAATATTTTGACTTAGTGTCTCAATATTTTGACTTATCTCAATATTCTGACTTACTATCTCATTATTTTGACTTACTATCTCAATATTTTGACTTCCTATCTCAATACTTTGACTTAGTGTCACAAAATAATGATAAATGTTAATCACATTTGTGGAAATGGGCTTGTGATGGTAGGCCTAAGTCAAAATATTGAGACACTATAAGTAAAACTTACTATCTCAATATTTCGAGTATTTAGTATCTCAAAATAATGAAAAACGTTCATCACATTTGCGGAAATGGGCTTGTGATGGTAGGCCTAGGTCAAAATATTGAGGTAGTAAGTCAAAATAATGAGATAGTAAGTCGAAATATTGAGATAGTTAGTCAAAATATTGAGATACTAACTCATTATTTTTAGATAGTATCTTATTATAATGACTTACAGGGTGTTTTTCTTTTTCATCACGGTGGCAGAAATGGGCTTCCATATCTAGAAGATGTATACCACAATTTCCATTGCCATTTGATAAAATCACGCCCTTGTCAAAACCTTTAAAATCACTTTTTTAGTAAACAGTCATTTTTTTAGGTGCAAGGACCTCACCATCGGACAAGCATGAAATAACTGAATTGTGTGTCTTGCGCCACGTGCTGCCATATAAAGCGTACCTACTAAATAGGCAGAGAAACAATAGAAATAGTAATTTTCTCCTCTTCTTTTATGTCCATGATAACTGTTTGATTTGCGATTTTTTTCTTGTTGTTTGCAGAAGCCGAAAGCGGTATGCCCTCTACCTTATCTTACTTCCAAAGTTCCGCCCAATCTCCACCACTTTAAAGCTTCTGACTTTGGGAGTTTCCCCCAAGGATATTTTTCCAAACCCTATCTCACAGGCCTCTTTTTCTAACTCTTTTTTTATGGTGTCCCTTGTGCTTAATGCACTAACTTCTTTGCAGGCAGAAAGAGGATAGATAAATTGGACATGTTTGTAGAAGTGCTGTTTCTTTGTCTTTGCTGTTGTCGCTGTACCAAGGCCAAACGCTCACCCTCTCTCCATATCTACCTCTTATTTGATCTTTTCAGTTTTTGTCCTTTACCAGTCCTTTGCTTAGTTTATTTCTCTCACTTTCAGTTCTTTTTTCAGTGTTGCTCAGTTTTTACCCTACCGTGTGTTTGCTTTGCCAAGCTAGTTATTCCACTCATGGTGTTTTTAAATCAGTACTTCATGGTTCTTTGACTCAGTGAGGAGTTCGTACACACTTAGACCTCAGATGTGTCGATAAGCACCGATAATCTGTTGTTCTATATTTTGGATTTAATCATGAAATAAATTGACTGATTATCTGCCATTGCTGTACTCTAGGCAGCGGCTGATATAATAGCATGTCTTTTTCCTTATGGTTTTATTACACCAGCAGCACCTCACCAATCTTTGTTTTCATCATTTCACACACTAGGGAAGGCATGGAGCTGTTGAATTTGGATAGCATTCAGTTGATCCAAACTGAAATTTTATTAACCATAGGCTACGATGTTCACAAGTGCAACACATTTCACTTTTGCATTCCATCACCCTCTCATGTTCTCAGTGCTAAATGTAAATCCATCTGTGCATGTCTGTACGTCTGGTTTATGTGTGAATACCTCGAGAGGGAGAGTCTGCGCGTGAATGTGCATTTTCTGTGCGTCTCAGCCACTATGTACTGTCATGCTTGTGCGTCTCTCGAGTAGATGTTCTTAAGTGAGGTCACTTCCTGTCAGTTTGGTGTTTGAGAAACAATCCAACTGCACAGAAGTTACTGCAACCGTCTGCATCTACGTACCTGTCCTTATACCTGTACTGCAGTGGCTATGCCTTTCTGTTTGATTATTGTCCTCTTCATGCCGTATGGTGACTGCATGCTATGACACTATCACATAAGGTGTGTGATGCTTGCCTTGTTGCTCACAATATGAGGTTTTGATGCTTTTTAAGCTTCTATTCACCAGTTTGCACCTGACCGAAGAAAAATGTCTCGGATAGATACTCCTGTAAAATCTCAGATTTGGGCAGCAATGTTTGTGGAACTGTCTTGATTTGATCTGTTTCTTTCCTTTATTTTCACTAAAGAGCATGCAAGGCGTGACGCCTGTTTACTTCTTTGGGGGCCATTCAATCTGAAAGAATGCTATTTTACTTATTGAAAAGAAAAATGTGGAAGGAAAAAATCTGATCTGCATGACTGATGCAATTTGATCACAGCCCGATATGCGTGTGGATTCAATTGCTCCCTTAATATTTTTGTTTTTCTCCAATGTAGCCTTTTCCAGAGCCCAGAGGAAAGATGTAGTAAGATAGATGTTCTCAGATGTACCACTTAACTTCTGCCATGAGTCTACACAGATAATATACTCCTTCAAAATTAGTTACTATGATGCCACAAAATAGTATTTAAGGGAACAGTGTGTAACATTTTGGGGGATCTATTGGCAGAAATTGAACATTATAATCATAACAATGTTTTCATTAGTGTATAATCACCTCAAACTAAGAATTGTTGTGTTTACTTAGCTTAGAATAAGCCCATCATATCTACATGGGAGCAGGTCCTCTGCACGGAGCACAGTAGAACCATGAGTAGAACGAACGAATGTAGCAAACACTAGCTCAAGCAAGTGCCTTTCGCGTTTTACGTTACGTGACGGCCACCGTAGTTTGTGAAACTGCGGTAACGTGTGCAAAACAAAACCGCCAGCCGCCGTCTGACTTCCGTTGCTCCTAAAGTTGTATTATTATGGTAAGTGTAGGAGCCAAAAAGTATATTTAGCCTGTTTGTTATTATAATTTCTTTAGGCTGCACGCATTCTTTTTGGTTACATCACTTCCGGTAATTGGCACCGGGGTGTGGTTCCTCTCTTATTTACCTGTTCACTTGGATGGCGGGATTGGGACACAGAGGGTGAGCTAGGCGCCGATATTTTTGTTGACCGTCACCTACTTGACTTCAGTATGTATTTCTTTGAACGAGTCTTAGCGGCTTTTTGTTTGTTAGAAGTCACTACAGTAAACCATCCGCTCACTCCTCAATTTCCAAGACTGCGGTAACGTTAGCAACCGAGTTCAGAACCATGGTAACGCCGTTCGCCTCGCCTAGAGCCCAACCTTTGCTACTTTCACGCTACGTGCTACATAAAGTATCAAAACAGCTAGCGTGTCAAGCTACATTGCTGTGAGTCTCCGTTAAAGTGTTGCTCAAGCCCTCTTTGACGTAGTTATGTTGTTAAATAACACTGGGAACTGGTTCGAGGGGGCGCTATCATTTTAACAGGAGGGGCGGGGGGGACACTATTCAAGGTGGGACCGGACTTCAACATAACACCGGAAGTGGGAGAAACAAACACGTATGATTCAGTTGGTAGCAATCTGCAAACTCATCAGTAAATGCTGCCAAATCCTACACACTGTATCTTTTAATATACAAAGATTTGAATAAAGTTGGTAAGAAACACATTACCCCAGTACTGACAGTAGTTTTGTTATCCATATGATGAGTATTATTCTCACAAATTGACAAAAGCTTTAATTTAAAAAAATAAATGGAAAAAAGAGAAGGATCAATAGTTCATCATGTTTCATCTGGGCTCGTCGTATGTATTTTGAAGGAGTGTGACCCTTAAAGGTTTGTGGGTTCAGTGTTTTGATTTCTTAGATACACACTCACATCATTGATGATTGTTGCCCACAGGTAACCATTAATGACCGGGGTGTTTGTGTGTGTGTGAGCGTACAGTATGTGTGTGTGTGCGGTGTCTACTCTTTGTCTCAGTCTAATTAATGGGGAATGATACAGCCAGTTGCTTAAAGTGCTTAGGGTCTTAAACTAGTTCCATTCAAAATAGAAAATGCATTGGCTAATATATCCTGTGATATTTATTTTTAGTGCAGCTGTTGTTCAGCATGCTGTAATACATTTTTATCATAGTTTTGTCTTTAGATATAAATATAATGAATGTAATTTAACATTTTAAGTCAATATTGACCTTTGTGGACATGCATTCTAATTATTTTCACACTATAAATCAATGGAGCAGAGACACTACTGATTTTAATGTGAGTTAATCCACCTTTGGACTTCCTAGAGCAATAGATTATAGCAGAGAGTCACTGAGTAGAATCAGCCTAGTATCGACAAGAAAAAGAGCTGTTCATTCCCTTGCATCCCACTGTCAGTTACTAACCGAGATAACAACACTGTACAAATGTACATTCTCTGTACTGCAGTCATGTCTCAGTGGCCATCATAACATTTGTTTCGACTAGATGACTGTACACTAAAACCACTCCATAGCCATAATTTTAATTCTTTCTGCCCTTGCCCCTTTTACTCCTACCTCTCTGTCCCCCTTCTCACCCTGGGGCAAGCCGATACCATTCTGTAAAGAAAAGAATTAAAATTCAATGTGCGATCATACTGTTGTACATTCTGTCCATTCGTGTGAGTATCACATCAGTAAATTGCCCCAAAATCAGAAGAGCAAGTGTGTTTATGATAACACTTAGGACACAAACCGAGCTCTAAAAGTTTAGCAGGGATCATGTGTTGAGAAAAAAAGTCCAGATAAGCGCAGTGCTGGTCCGATTAACAGCTTCAACAAGTCTGTGTACCATTCCTCTTGATTAGCATGTTGTGTGCATGAGCTGAGTGTTGTCCTGAAGTTAATGAGCATGATGTGTCTATTTCTCTGATAACCCAGCATCCTCATCAACCCGGGCAACCACGTCAAGATGCAGGAAGGAACGCTGGGATTCTTTATCGCCAGTGATGCCAAAGAAGTAAAGAGGTAATCCTGCTGTCCTGATGAACAGCCGATCACTAACTGTCAAATGGACAGTTTGATGAACATTTTTTACTGTGTCACTTTCAGAGCATTTTTCTACTGCAAAGCTTGTCACGATGACATTACAGACCCTAAGCGGATTAAGAAGTGTGGCTGCAAACGACGTGAGTAGCTGCGCCTTTATTTTTTCCCCACTAACACCCCTCCTTCCCTTCCTCTCACTCCAAAACTTTCCTGTGGGTCTGTCCGTCTCATTATACTTAAGGTTTTGCTCGTGTGAACACTAATGTTATATCTCTCATTGTGTCATTGGTCTCCTGTTCCGTGGCACTGTGTTTGTAAAGGTAATATTCTGTATGTTATCGCACCATTATACCCTTAAGAAAGTGTTTATTATGGATCCCATTTGAACTTCCATAACATCCATTATGGTATGATCATCAGTCAATATCTGATTTGGGTTTTTTTCCTAGACGAAATATAGGTGTTGTCATGTTTGAGTGTGTTTTTCTCTTTGGTTGAATCACTACTTTAACTACACAAACTGAGAATGTAGTGGTATGACATTTACAGGATTAAACATTTGTGAGAAATGTACAGTAGATATGATTAAAATTATAGTAGTTGACAGCTGTTCAGACAAAAAAAGAAAAAATATCTACAATAAGATCAGATCACTGTAAATCCTTCCATCCCACTGATGATTATTACACTCAACTCAAAATAATTCTTATACAGCAGGCCTATTCAATTGGTGGCCCACGGGCCGAATCCGGACCTTTAACAACCTCAATCCAGCCCTTTGATCATGTGTTTACATTGTTTGATTATTAGGAGATCATAGTTTTATTAGTAGGCTAATTAGCCCATTTATTAGTTGTCTTGTTAAGCACAGAGATACTTATTTTGTTAAAAAGTTTTAACCCTGGCTGTTTAATCACAGGGAATTTAGGAGAGTCAGTATATGACGATAATGATAATATGTTAAATGCAAAATTGTGTTACACACAAACACATTAAACAGGTGTATTGTTTTCACATTTAAATTCCTATCTTTGCAGATCAGAAATCAGAAAGGAAATGAAAATGCCCTCCCTCCCCCCTTGGCACTTCACTGTTTTCCAAATTTGGCCCTCTTAAAAAAGTAATTGAATAGGCCTGATATACAGTAACTCCTTATCCCACTCCTGCACGAGAAACTAAAATTATACATATGCAGTATAAGCCAGAATACTTAGCTTTTTTAGCATGAAACGATGAGATTTTCTCTGAAACATTAGTGGATATGACCCACTGTGTTATATTCTTTTTACATGTAAATACTCTTGATGAGAGTATTGAGCTCAGTCACAGTGCTCTTAATTGTTACATTTCAGACAATACACAAATGCCCCTGTCAAAAGGAAAGCTTCCCCCCTTTATTTATGCAGACATAACATTACCATTAAGGCAGGAACAGCACATGACCTATGCACAGTAGTCACTTGTCAGGACATGTTAGCCACTGGATAAATAATTCAGGTGAATATCCCATATTTCCACAAAAAGGTCACAAACAATTACAGTAAGCAGCCTGTTACAGACAAAGCCTGGTTTTTAAAATAGATGCCCACCATTTCCTTCTTTTGTCTCTGTCATTTCAATTATTCAGACAATCCCTTGCTCTCTCAGCTCGATATAATCAACAGGCCTTTCACACTCTGGTTTCATTTAGATACACTGTTTACTTCTGTTTGCCTTCATGTCCCAGAGCCAGGTGATGGACATGGCGTTATGTTTTATCCCATTAGTTTCCAACAAGAGAGTTGCATTTAGAAAGATGACAGTTCCATTACTGCAAATGGACGTCTGTCTTACAGTATGTTCTGTTCTATCATGTTTTGTTCTCTTCTGTTGTTTTTTTTCCCATGTTTCTTTATGACCAGTGACACACTTTTGATGTATTTCCTTCCCTGCTGCCATTGGAAAACACCACTTTATTTTAACTACTCACTGGTAGTGATTTATTGTGAGTAAAAAGAAAATGGCTGTACTATTAGCCAGAGTGCAGTGCAAGTGTTTTTTTTCTTCTCCTCTTCAGCAAATAGTATACTGTATATATGTTGCATGTACCAGCATCCCTCTCCTCGCCTCTCATTTCTACTGTACACCGTGCTCAGACCAGACCAGAACCAAAACAGCTGAAATCAAACTCACACCAGCATTATAGGCCCAGTCAGCTGATGCTCTAACTAGTTGGAAATGACAATTAGATAGAGTGTGACTTAATCGGATGTGGCTGGTGAGCTCTGCAGTTTTTCCTCAGTATTTAATCATCAAACCAAAGTCATATTTGGCATTTGGAAGCCAATCCGCTGCAAGTCTTATGTCATTACCCATGATTAACCTCCTTATAGTGCCATGATCTAAGAAAGGAACGTAAGGCAAATGTGAGATGTCATACAGTAATCATAGATTTAGAAGAGCTAACACAAGGGGAGGAAAATTAACAAGAACCACTGAGGTTTGAATTGATCTGCTTTCTGTCAAAGGAGGTTTTGTGTGCGGCTGTACTTCCAGAGAGCAGAAAATGTCCTTGTGGGAAGTTCTGCAAATCCTAAAGGAGCTAGGTTGCCAAAACACAATCAAAACAATCTGGTCTCCCCTTTGCCCCGCTTCCCTGTGATCTCAGCCCCTTTCTAAACTCTGGGTCCTCGCCCTGCTCTGGCCGAGGTTTTAGAGATCATCCGTTCCTCTCAGAATTGAAATGTCACCACACCAGTGTTGCGCATTTCAAATCTGGGCAGTTGTTGGGCCCTTTTTTTCTTCTTTTTTTTTTACTTGCTGCACTGGATGAAGTCCACCAGCAATACAGTATTAATTGTCATAGCGTTAGATTGCCACTAGATGGCGGTGCCGTGCCAGAGTCATGTCCAATAACACAATATTTAAATGGTGATGTCTGTAGAGGAAACTTAAATCCCCTGAAACCTGTTCAGCAAAAATGCAAGGATCAAATCAGTGTGTTTCTGTGCATTTGGGATAATACATTTTTATCAAAAACTGGATCTACAGGTTGACTTATTCATCATCCTGAGTTAGTTTCATCACTTTGTAGTCTTTTGCTTGTATGATATGGTGTAGTTGGGGTTTGGTGAAGGCTGTGCGTTTGAGCAGAAAGGCTGCCTTTCCAAGGAAAAACGCATTTGTCTTTTTTGCCTCCACTTCGATAAGCTCCTGTGCACTGTTTGTCATTGCTCAAAAGTATCATTTTCCTTGCACTCTTGCTGAATAAGGAAGCCTTAGGGGGACATATCAGAATGGTGCTTTGTTTGGGACATCCTTCGTATTCAACATAGAGCCCTGATAGCTTCTGTTGGAGTATTTTGTGCCTTGGTGGATTATAGGAGATGGTGACAATGCAGACAGTTCATCAGGGCAGCCGTCATGTTGAATCTTCAATTGAGAATGCCCTGAAATGGACACCGTATCATTCTAGGCCAGAATCTGGGTATTTGTGAAGTCAAAGACATTGTCGGTGTGTGTGTGTGTGTGTCTTGTGTTTTCCATTACTCCCCTTCCACGTGTCCATAATCTACGTTGTAAACATACATATACTGTGGTCCGAACGCCTATAAGCAAAAACTCTGAAGTTAAGAAATGCCAGCATGAAGTGATAGCCTCGCTGCACCTTGTCTGCCATACCCCCAAACTGTTTCGACACTGTGAACAGTTATATCTGTGCCTCCCGTTGTTGCTAAGACCAAGACGGCGTTTTCTGCATGCCTATTACATGCTCATAAGGCATATGTGCATGCCACAGGATGCAACAGTCCCTGATGCCATCATCCCATGGGTTATGATCTGCGTTTCCCATTCTCTTCGTGGCCAGAAGCTGAAACATATTGCTTCATTCAAGAGCTTATTTTTTCCGAAGTGACTCAGTGTCAAAGATGCTGAAAGTGTCTCGGTAAAGGTGCCAGACAGTATTAGTCTGCTGTCTGTTTGCACCTTGGCAATGAGAGAATGGGGACCAGGGACTGTTTCTGCCCAGAGTCACAGCAATCTAGATGTGCTACTCTGGGGACTTTCACTCCCGCTTCCCTCGGGGTTCAGAGCTTCACACACAGCAACATACACACTACAGAGACAGGAAGTGGCTGCTTACAGTTTTTGGCTGCAGGCTGACTAGTAGTTAAGGAGTTAATTGCTGTGTATACTGCTTTCACATCCACTCTTACCTGAACTAGAGCACCTATTCTCCAAATTGCCAGTTTATTTAGGATGATAATTGAAAAGAAACATCAGTGAAATACTTTAATACAGTCATTATGGCATTGATTGTGATCCTGGTAAATATACAGTAACAGTGATGGGTGGGTAATTAGTCACAAATTTCATTGTGACCAATAATCCCTGTGCTCCTAGTGTTTTAGAGACATTACATGGGAGATTTGGCAAACAAACAAAAAATTTAGCACTTCCCTAGTATAAATAGAATGCCGAAATGTAATTGTGAAATGCATTTCTCCCTTAACTTTGTCCAATGACAGTGAATTTTGAAATGCCAAAAGAGAGACTCTATTACCCTACTTATTTACAAGTTTTATCCCCTGATTTTATTGAGTGGAGACAATTAAAAAAAGATATAAAAGTATATGTAATGGCCCAGTCAGTATTTTTAGCTCATACATTTGAGGCATATGGATATTATGGGTTAAAGATTAACAATCAACACTAAAATTAAATAAAAATTATAACTGTCCTTGATACGAACAAACCTCAAACAGCATAAACTCATTATATTTAGATGTATTAAACAACTGACAACTTCAGGATAATGGTAACAGCAGCACAAGTAGAGAAAAGTACAGTTTCACAGTTGTAAACATTCCAAACATGTCCCAGTTTATTTCCTGTTGAAGTTAATGTGAATGACATCAGCTGACAGGAAGTAAACATGGACCCAAGCTGTTGCCTAGCAATGCAATTCCATTGAAACGGAATTGAAAAATTTAATCAAGTTAGCGTAATGTCTGTTGCACAGCAATATCTATCTGAAGTTAGCTAACATTAGCCACCATAAGCTACTGGTCATACCAGACCACATAAGGCTGTAATTTCCTCTTTCAAAAGTTATATAGTGTCACTTTAAAAGAAAGAATCACAGAAGAATTATAAACATATACATCCTTTGTCTAAACTCACACATGCACATTAGAGTGAAGCATCCCTTGGGAAGTGGAGCAGTGAAACTGCAGGTTTGAATATACAGTAGCATGAATTGGCCCGTCTAGCCAGTAGAATAGTGTGATGCCTTGAACAGGACCGCTACAGCTGCATGATGGGATACAGGTACGTGATCCACTCCTTTAGCCAAATGGATAGAGGATGTACAAATGTATGAAACATTGTATGAGGTTTGCTGCTGAAGACATTGCTCATGCCTCTCCTCTTCCCTGAATGCCTCCCTACCCCTCTCCTTTCTCCTCACCCCTCTTTCCCACTGTTATAGTTTTGCCTTTTGACCTGTTACAGCCTTAGCACACAGCTTGACCTCTCCAGACTGTGTCAATGTGAACGAGAAATAATGCGCTGGCATATGATTATTCTATTATTCATTTTGTTATATTGTAATGTGTTTAAATTTTACTTTCTCAGACAAGACATAAAAAAAAAGAAATTAATTGGATGAGTTGTTGAGGTAAAGTAATTGAATTTTAAAATAAATCCCGCAATTCGAGTGTGTTAATTTAATTTGTGGCTCAAGTCTGTGGGAGCAGTTGGCTAAGGCTTGCACTTTCTGATGAAGTTACCGTCCGACTTCCCCTGGATGAATATTTCTCCTTTTGCCATTAACCTGCTGCTTTTCCTCTCCTCTCATCCCAAAACATGACTGTAGCCAAGATGTCCGTCTTCAAACGAATGAAACTGGCATGTTGTTTTGATTGCGGCCGCTCAGAGCAAGACTGCTCTTGCATGTCAGGCAGTGTACATAGTAACATGGACACCCTTCAGAGGGCCTACCCACTTTCCTCTGTCTCTGTTCATGATTGCGCAACCACTTTACGTGCCTGTAAGTTACACCGCCCAACACATGCTGTTACGTGTCTGTGGTGTGTGCTCCGTGTGTATGGTACCGTGCAGAGGTACTGTACGTGTACGTCTGTGTCTGTGATGTCGTCTATGTAGTGTGCTCCGTTACCCTGTGACTCCCATAGTTTGTGTAGCTGTGGCATACGTGAATTTATTTATTTATTTCATGAACAATTTTTACTCAGGGATGTATTTGTTTCTCTCCTTTCATATCTATGTCTCTATCTTTATATCTCTATCTTTATCTCTATCTCTCTCTATCTCTATCATTTATTTTAACTCTTAATCTCCTCATTTTCTGTTATTTATAGTTGAATTTCATCAGTATTTTTCAGTTATTCATTTTCATTTGACACCATTCGTTTGAGTGTAATATGTGTGGTGGGTAAGTGGTGGTGTGGCTCTGTGGTGCTGCTGTACTGTACAGTACTGTAGGTGTTAGACATGTGGCTACCGCATGCTGCATCAGTCATGCAGTTGTGTGATAATATCACTATTGGATTTAATGTGTTTTGAACTGTTTGAGGTAAGATATCTGTAAACTGTATACACAAATGGAAAATATGATTACATTCTCAAGGTTTTATCCTGCAATTTAATGCTAATTTTTGTTAAATTATTGTCTTTACTTTGAAGGTCCTCACAAACCTGTTTTCAGTTTGTACACTTTTCAGTTTATGCAGCTTTGCTTCTGTTCCTTTTTTTCTTTCTCTTACCTTTGACTTAACCCTACCGATCAACTGTGCAGAGCTTTTAGTTTCACTTTAATGCCGAAGATGAGAGAAAATCACATCTGAAACGGCCTTTTTGAAGATTTCTCACAGTCTTGCAGTCGAGCCTTATAAATGAGGAGCAGTGCACAGATGTTGAAACACATTTTTATTGGTGACACCGGTTCAGGAAAGTAACTAATAATATCTCAAGCAACTGAAATGCCCTTTCACTCTTTTAGGAAATTAGAGAAGAGCAAAAGCAGGAAGAACACATACAATTTTGCCCACAATTAACACTGTTTTTTGGACAGAAAGCGTCAAATTGTACATTTTAGTGTAAAAAATGTCCTGCGCAGCCTCCGATCACAATTGTTTGAAATTGTCTTAGCAGTAGCAGTCTAGGACACTTACACTTCAAGGGAGAGAAGGGAGGAGAATTAATAGGAAGGAGAAGAAAATAAAATGGAGGGGAGAGGGGTTTTTTAAGGTAAGAAAGAGGACAAGAAAATAGATGAGGGAAAAGGAGGAGAGGAGACAAAAAACGCAAAATGAGAGCTACAAAATAGTGATAGTTGGCTCGATAAAGAAAAGGTAGGAGGACGAAAGCTCCTAGCAGATCAACCTCCATTCGATTTTCCTTTTGAGTGGATAGGAAATACTAAATTGTCTGTCAATTACACATGGCAGCAGTAGGCCTAGCTATCAAAGCCTTGGGTTCAGACATACAGATCTGATTTCCTTCTCAACATTCTCCCACCGTCTGCCGACTCAGCCTAGATTAGTGTCAAACGTGCCATGATGAGTTTGGCTTGGCCTCTTGTAGTTCGGCCTGCGCTGATATCCCTCGGTACCAATTACTGGCCATTACATGGTTACTGATCTCACTTCTCCCACAACCCCCTGTAGGATTTCAGGAAAGCCTCCTCTGTCTTGGATTTCTTTTCCCTTTTTAACTCTGACTTTGTCTGAACAAAGTGAGTTTAGTAAAGGAGTGCATTGGGCTTTGTCAGTCAGGGATTGTTGGATTTCCTCTCCCCATTTCCCTCTTTTTCCCCCCTCCCCCCCACCAGACTGAGAGGATAAGACGTCTTTATCCATGATGACTTCATGCCCTTGTACATCTGAACCAGATTTTTTCTGAGGCCGAGTTCTTGGATAATTGGATTCTTGGATAGCACTCTTTCATTTAATGCACCCCGTGTTCTGATGCGAGTCACATTCGGACCACACAAATACACAGTGCGACACAGACACCTCATTAATGGTGACGTAGACATAAACCTCTGTGTTGCTTTAATGATGCAATATTTAATTATTAGCCATTTTTAATGTGCTCTCATCCAAGGGGTTTAGTGAGTAATGTGGTGTTTGGTGAAATAGATAAACCTCTCTCTACTCTAAGAGTAATCTCTGGACAAAATACCTAACTATTTTAATGCAGTCTTCTGTTACTAGAGATCATTCATTTAGAGATTCTTCAGTTTGGTCAGACAATGCATTATTGCAGTGAAAATAAGATGATACATGAGCTTGCGTTAGAGGCGGAAACCTTTGCAGATAAGAAGATGGAACATTTGGACAGAAGAGGGCAAAGGCAAACAGTTTTCTACCACTTGTGAATAGTTGAAAATATAGTTCAAGGCTCAAATTAGAGTCCCCCCTCGTGTGGTTGTGTATACTGATCCTTGTCTTCAACAATTTAAGCTTTAAAGTATTACCAGACGTTATTTTGAGTTGTTTTTTTGGTCTGTGTATTAGTTACATATGGTCTTTCTTTGTGACCTGACCGTCATCACAGTCGGCCAGCTTCCTTCAGTGAGAAAAGCTAGCGACAGGTTTTATATAATGGAGAGGCTGACAGCTTCTACAAAGCTGGGCTATGGACGAGGGTTGGGGACCCGAGGCTCGGGAGATGCTTTCGGCTAGTCCACGGCCATCTGGGCTGTGTGTGTGGGTGTGTGTCTGTGTGTGTGTGCGTGCGTGCGTGCATGTGTGTATCTTGTGTGTGTAACAACATGTACTTCTATCTCTTGTGTCTGTGCATGTGTGTGCATCTGCATCTCATTGCTGGGGACCTTATCTATCCTGACACGGAAATTATGTTTGCATTTTCATTTTCCCAGCCCTGCTGGTCCGTCACCAAACTTGCCCTGACAGCTCCTGTCCACCAGGCAGGCTTGGTTCCCCCCCACCCCCCCATACCCTCTGTCCTACGCCGCCTCGCTACGCCCCAGATGCTAGCCAGTTAGTCTGCCGCCTCTGCGGTGCGGGCAGATTGCTAGAGACAGATGCCAGGGCCACTGTGGGTCCCTGTTTGAGGATCTGTGTCATAGGCCAGCCCTGGGCCTTCACTGTGACCTTTACTGCTGGAAGAGACTCTGGGAAAGAGTGGGGAGTGTCAGCAGCTCAGAGCTCAGTTCAAGTGCCCACTGTACCAGTACTTCTATCAGTACCAGTCTTCAGTACTTCCTCAGTCAAGGTCATAAACGGTAATTCCCAGATAATTAATAGTTCTGGCATAAGCGGAGACCTCGGTCAACCCTTTTTTAAAAGAGATTTAAAGGTGTAGCATTGAACCCATGTTTGAAAAATTCCCCTTTTTATAAAAATCTCCATTTGTGCAAGAGATGCGGACTGCATGTAAAGATCAAGTGTCTTTGCAGTTGTGCTTTGTTGCCGCGGCTGTTTTGAGTAGCGAGTGTCTGCTGTCTGTGTTTTGGACATCTACATGCACTTAAGTATGTAGTCACTGTCTTTGTTCCCAATGGTGGCTTTATTTGTTCCGACTACAGACCTCACAATGTTCATCACATTTAAATCAAAATGTAGCATATAGTGAGTTTTTTTTAAATGAGAAACATTACGTTGTTGAATCTACCGCTGAAACTGTGCAACCTCAAATTAAGCTTTTTGGATCTTTCTTTATAAAATCAGCCATTAGTCTGTCATTACATCTCATTACATGTTTAGTAGACTTTCCTAAAAGCATGGCTCAATCTGAGAACAGACAGTTCATTTCATTCACCTGTCTGCCTATTTTGTACCATCATGCCGTCCTTTAAGTACCACCATTTGGTTTTTCCATCATTTTAATTATTTGTACCTTTAATTTTTGGTTTTATGCCCTCGTTCCTTTCACTCATGGTACTTCATCATAGTTCCATTTCATTTAATTTCCATCCACCGCTCTTATGTTGATGTCTCTATTTCCTAATGTGCCTGTTTCATTACATCCTTTCTCCCCCGTGTGACCTGCCACTTGTCTTTGCATTCTCCTCAGCCAAATATAAGTATAATGGATATGTCAGATCACGTAAGTGTCTTTCTCTGTCCTTCTCCATTCTGCTCCAGCTCTGTGTTTAGACTGTAGACCCCTCACTATGTCATGTAACATAATTAGCACTAATGCTTTGATTTAGTATTTGCTTTGTTGTCCCTTAGTCCTTTAGAATATACTGATGTTGTCTTGTGTCTTATACAGAGACAAAGTAAACTCACAGTTTAACCAGTGTTAAAGTCAATGTTTATTCTAACTTAAATAATTTCAACATATGTTGACAGGAAATTAAAGTAATGAGTTCCTGGTATTGATAGCAACTGAAAAGAAATTATTTTGTGTTTTGATAATACCATGTAGTTCCATAAAATATTCTTTTTGTATTGTGCTGCATGTAGCAGCAGATGGCGCTACAACACCAGGGAACACTGGGAGTCAGAAAGAGGCTGGCGTTCGATTCAAAGCTGATTGCAATTTAGGTAAATCTTAAATAATTGCATTACTTCTTTACTCTACTGGTTAAGAATACATTTAGCTTTGCAATGCTATTTGTCACCTCTTACAATTTTTATGCATATTTTTATTCAATGTCTTTGTTCTTATCAAGCATATTAACATTGAAGACATTTTTTTGTTTCCTCTTTGAAATAGTGGCTGCCTCTTAGCAGAACTAAAAGGAACTGCAGCTGTCATAATATCAGTTTTAGTTTTATATTTAAAAACAACAGTGCATGGCATAAAAAGCTTTTTCATGCAGTTTGCGATGCAGATGAAGAACAAAGCTTGCTCATGCAGCAAACACCGTAAAGGCAAAGCCAGCTTAGCTCACATACAAAAGTAAACATTTGCAGTTGTTATTCCTCTGCCTCATCATCCAGTTTACGTTGGGTCACGACGATCTGATAAGGCTTGCATGCGGGACAGTACCGTCATGTGATTAGCATTTCGGGAAGGGACAGTTGCCGTCTGGGTTGTTCAGGATGCACAGTGGACCTGCCAGGGCGGGTGAGCGCTCTCTAACGCTGCACCGTGTTTGACAAGGGCCAGATGAATCCAGGAGCTATCGGTGGCGCCCCGTAAATCAAGGAGGCAGCTGACGGCTGGGATAAACGTCTGTTTATCGCCCGGGGCCACCCAAGCATGCTCTCTCCTCCAAACAACCAACCGAGCACCCTTCTACCACAGGGAGGAACAGGGCTCCTCCTCTCCCATTCAACTTTACAGCCACTTCAGTACATGCAAACATACGGGTTGACTCTGCCGCCTCAGTCGCATTGTGTGTGTTTGTGTGTGTGTTTGGTGGGACTGCTGGGTGAACATCAGTTGTACATGAGTTTATACACGAACAGTATTTATTCTCATATTAGACACAGCAGGCTGTCACTGGACACACTGTGATAACTGTCAAAGTTACAGTAAAAATCAGCATGTTTGAGAATAGAATTACTACATTTTTGGTCTGGAGTCAAACCACATTTCTATATATACATAATCCGAAATGAATCCTTTAAATGTTTAATAATACAACGTTTTTGAATTAGTAGTATTATAAATTATTAGTTCTAGTTTTATATTTGTTGAAGTGAAAGTACTGCTGTGCTACACGTTATGCTTGAAATGACACAATATCTGATTGGATTTGACTGGCTTTAGCCAAGCCGTGTGTCTCTGCTTTGTTCTACCAGAAAGTGTAGCTGCAACTGAGAAATAAAACAGAGAGACTTCTTATTAATTCATGTTTGTCACAAATGCAAAAGTAAAATGTCACTGAACATTTCAGTCAGAGCGTGTGCCAAGCAGATGAGAGACGTTGAAGTTTCAACACCAGTTGTAGAAAAATGAAATGATAAATGATTCCTGCTTTTATGGCATGGATTTTTGGCTTTCAGAAATTACTTAATCAAAACTGAAATGTGAATCTTTTTCACAGAAACGAGTTTGATCCTTATACAGTATTTAATTAATTATTACTCTTTTATTTCTCACGTATTTATTTCAAGTCAGTGAAACTCTTTCTTATTATTGCCTGTTAACATCCTATAGTAAAATGATTCCCCCTGAAAATCTCTGAAAAATAAAAAAAAAAAGTCTATAATTTAAAACAAATATAACAAAAAAAAATAACTGGTTCATTTCCTACAATTTGATTACTAACTAATTCATGAGCATTAATACAGGCTTTCTCACACTTTTTATTCTCCATTGTTTGACAGTAAAGGATCAAGTTAGACCGTCTTTTCGAAACCGATCAGTTAAAACCACCGGCTGCAACTCCACCTCCATCACCACAAATGCATTCCTTCCCAACAACTTGCACCCCAACCAGGACCCCCTGTTCAACCCAGGCAAACTCAACATCCCCCTTGTTAATAACCGTAAAGGAAGCCTGCTCCCCATGGGGCCGGGGCCTCGGGCCGACCCCTCGAAACTGCGCTTCAGTATCTCAGGTCCAGGAGACGTGGCGGCCAGATCCCTGGCTGAGAGTCGGCTGAACCGGGCCCGCAGCCTGCCGGTGAAATACCGCTACCACCCCAGTAATGCCATGCTGCTCAGTCACAGTAGGCACTGTAGGTTGCCCCCTTAGCGGGATGCATCAGTCAGTAACCCCGCCTGTCCCGTCCCTTCATTTTGTCTTGTTTGCTGCATGACGGTTCACTCTGCTGGAGCTGCTGCTGTTGTTGCTCCCGCTGCTTTGCACGGATATGCCTGCTAGTGCGGTGGCTGCTACTGTCTACAACGAGTGACTTCCAATCTGAGGAGTGCTAAAACGTGGATTTAGAATTGACAAAAAAGAGTTGCTTATTAGTATTTATTTTCAGAAATGTTGGAGAGCTCTGAGGACAATGAGCTGAAAAATAAGTTTTTAATCATTTACCGTAAAAGATTTGATTACCCAGTGGCTGGAAAAGCATTTAATTTTATTGTTGTGAGTGTAAATGAGAAGTATTGTGCTTTTGCTGTCAACAAATTCAGTTTAAACCAGGAGGAGTCTGTTTAACAATATGGCGAGGGATGCATATTTTCTGATGTGGTATTTTCAAAGTACATTAGAGAGAGAATTATTTGTAAAGTGTAAAGTGCTTGTGATATTAGCTATTCCGAATGCCCAATTGCATAAAGGAAATGTCAGAGAATGACATTTTATTAGAGGGCAAAGTCATATTTCTTATCTTTTATTAGCAGAATTAGGTGACAGCCTAGGACGGGCGCTCAGACAATAATGAATTTTCCACATGCTTGGAATAGTCACGGCTTGCAGCGTGCACATTGATTTGCACTAATATCATGCTGTGTTATTGATTTCTAACCAAAGGACTAATACGGGTTTGAAGTGACGGTGCACTTGGCATTTGCGCTGGGAGAGTGCAGAGTGGATAAGAGTATCTGGGTGCCTGTCTGAACGCTCTTGAAACTCGCAGACAGTAGTGAAGATCAGACTACTGTTAGCTCGCCTGAAATCTTCAGACGACTGGGCCTGGCCTCAATCTGGCTGCTCTTTCTCGTCCTCTCTGTCTGTCTGACTGGGACTCAAGCAAAGTTTGAAAAATAGAGTGTTTTTTTCCCCCCATTTCTCAACACGGCAAAGCATAGTTGACAGGAAGCTGAACTTCTGATCAAAATAAACTTAAAAAAAATCATTTTGGCTGTGGCTCAGCGTCCTGCAAACGCTTAACACCAAAGCGTCAAACACAAAAATGGACAATTAAATCTCACTTAAATAATTAATTTGTCATTTAAACTTTTAAGACTAGTCCTGACCTTCTACGGGAGGATGATATGTATTTATTAGCTGCTTTCGATATTCATAGTCCACTAATTCGTGCCCTGTTAGCGTGCCCTGCCCTTAGTGATGTGTGTTGAGTGCTAAGTGTTCTCTTAGCATGGAGGTAGACCTGTAGAAGTGCTTTAGATAGATCTGGAATGATGTTGTGGGGTTCAGATAGTTTTGTTAAAAAATAGATAAACTACACACTCAAGATCCATCTCCATAACATTTATTTATCTCATTGTCATTGCTTTTGCCCGTGCCCCACTGACAATGACAGTCTGTACCATCACATGGCAATTAATGGCGTAGGTAAGCATGGTCACTCTGATGCAGACTGCTAGAGGTCCAACCATCTGCACATTTTAGCGGGTGTACTGAACAGATGCAGTAGTGTATTACCAAAGGCCCTGTAAAAGTGCACCTCAGAAGAGCAGAAATATGGGGGTTTTGGGATGTGAGCCTTCCGTAACATTCTCAGCTCGTAAATAGTTTTTTTTTTTCTCCGTGTTTTTTTTCCTGCCTTACTCAGATTTACCATTGTCCGTTACTAATGCTTTCTATATATTTTCTCAATTTGACACTGAATTATTAATTTTCCTTTTTCTTATGTTCAGTTTTTTGTTTGCAATGATTAATTGATTGATTGTTGGCTATTTAATTTTTTTCATGTCAGGTCCAGCACACTTTCCCAACCGTCTGTCTCTATTCTGACATTCTGTGCATGTGTTTGCAGTCGAAGACGAGCATCCGTCAACTCTCTCGCCCAAAAAAAAGCAGCGCAACGGAGGGATGCGAAACTCACCCAACTGCTCGCCCAAAATGATGAGGTAAGAGACGCCGATTTTCATTCTCCTTTTCCAGCACTTCAAATGGGGAGTGAGAGGAAGTCAGATACAGGGAAGAAGGGAGGGATGGAGGGATGCGTGTGAGAGATACTTCAGAGGCGGATGCCGCTGATGGTGAGATGATGGGAGTTTGGATGGATGGGAGGGGGCAAATTAGGGGTGGCAGAAGAAGGAGGTAAGAAACTCCGCGAGAGAAAGAGAGAGGAGAAGTGCCCTGTTAGGCAGTGGCTGTTTAGGATGGCATGCTGTCAGCTGTTAATGACAGAGCTGAAATAATATTTCTGTCATGAAAAGCGGCTGTGAGGAGCCGTTTGAAAACTCCTCTGGCTTTAAAGTCCCAGCTGTCACCTCCTCCGGTCTGGTCCACATGTGCTCCTTAAACAATGCTGGCACTAATGACACCAGCAACCAATCAGAGGGACCTGCATGGTTACTTTGCCCTCAGGCTACTCCTCTATTGTGGGAACCCCTGCGAGTACCGTTTCTGGTACTTAAGGCCATATGTGAGATGTATCATCACAATCAAATATGAATTCAAATATTACCTTCCTTTTATCCTGTCCTGTGGAATTAAATTGCCGTTAATTGATTTTGAAAGATAAAAGGGGTAGGCTTTCGTGCTCCTTCTGGCTGCGAGGCTGGGTTAGCAACACGACAGCGTGGAAAATACAGGGAGGCCGAGCCGTGCGGATTGGGACGGCAGGATGAAGGCATGGTGGGGAAGATCTAACAGGACAGGAACACTCATAGCTACGCTGCCCTACTCTTAATGAGAGTAAGTGTTATGGTTGTCATCTCTATGACGTTACAATAGGAAAATCTCTAAAAAAAAGAGAGCTCTGTGGTTTTTGTCACACACACTTGTCACTGTTAGTATTTACGCACTGAAGCTGCACTGCAGTAGAAACTCTTTATCTGAATTGTGTGGGAAAAGAAATAATATGGAATTTAAATCCTTAAAAGCAAAAATCCATTATGTGTACATAGTTTAATTTCTGCAAATAAGAGTAATATACAAATCTAGAATATAAATAGTTGTAATTTATATCATTTAACCCTTTATTGTGTTTTGTTTTTGGTTGTTATTTCACTGAAGTGTATTTTCCTTACATTCTACTCGAGTTCTTTGTGTGTTGGTCCTGCTAGCTCCCCTTAGGCAGAGTTCCTCTTTCTGCACTGGCGTGCCTATGTGATTTTGTCCAGTATACTCGTCGGCCTCCCCCTCAGTTCTCCACAAAACAAGCACTTAATAAGCCTTCACACTTGCAGAACCATTAGCCCAACACAGAGTCGTACCCTTCAGTCTAGTTTGCAACAGAGCATCGTTTTAGATGCCCTTGCTCAGAGGGAGAAAACGGCTACAAAAACATCTAGACATTGGCACATTTCCAGCTAACTGCTTGTTTAAAAGGGCTGTTTAGTTTGCCTAACTTAGAGCACAAAACCTTTTCTTCTCTTCCTTTTTTGCTTAGGAGATGGTCCCTGTTTGCCATGTAATATATGCATCTTCGCTTTGATCTCGCAGTGATAATAATTCTTGCGAGTTATTTACTCAGTTTTGAAAACGCTTCAAAGCGGTGTCAAAGTTTTCTCTGCTTTAGGGGTGCTTCTGTATTCTGCTGGCTCTTGGGTACTGGGATGACAGGTCCTCTGTTATAGGTGTAGATTTTTTTTTCCCAGTCTTAGCCTTCAGCAAAACATCAAATTACCCATCACAGTCCACAGCCCCCCTTCACAGCTGCCCCCGTCAACATATAACACCATATATATTAAACAGTTGTGCTTTACAAGGTGGATTTTATGCACAATGAAAAGTGATTGTTTGAGGTAGCCTTAGGGATACTTTATTCTACAAGCAAGGAGGGGGAAAACACAGTAGAGAGCCAGCAAGAGAGCGAGCATACGTATCAAGTATGGTTTTTACAGGACTTGCAGCCTGAAGGCCTTTGTAAATAAATAATGATCAACAGATTGGCTGTGGGCTTTTGAAAAGCATGCCTTTGTCAGTTTGCATGATGGGGAAAATTTTCAAAGCAAGAGGCTGCCTTCGTACTCTGGCAGAGAGGGATTGGGGGAGCACGCCCATCCCCAGCTTGTGACTGCAGAGTGATACACTGGAATAACTCAACTCTGTTTGAAATATATACTGAGGGAGGGAGGGAGGAAGAAAGCGAGAGGGTGAGACACTGGAGTGAGACATGCTGTAAGGGAAATATTTGTCCTATATAAAAGTGCATCAGATAAAATACTGTATCTCACCCAGGGAAAATGTTTGCTTTGCAATCCGAGCCGTGAATTTATTCAATTTTGAAATCTAGGGAATGTATTTCTTTGTGGCGAAACTTCTAATAAAGGATATACTTTTTTAAAATACAAATTAAAGGTAGAACATTTTGAAATTTGTTTATAAATGGACATTTTTCTTGAACACAAAGGGTGACATTTAATCACACTTTGCACCCTAGCTGATCTATCCTTAGCATGGCTGCGTTATTAATTTCCCAGTTGCCAATTCTGACGTGTCGCTGTGCTAACGAGCTGCATTGCCAACGTGGCATTAACACCATTCACACGAACCTTTTTGACCGGTCATGACTGACGACACGCATCCATTCGCAGAAGATGTCACGGTATCATCCGCAGCTGATATCCCTTGGGCGTGGCACCGTGGCACACACGTCACGATGTCTGCTCTCTCCCCGAGTCTTGTGGTAGGTTCAACCCGAGGCGGGGAGAAGGCAGAGGGGGGGAAGGAGGTGTGCGGAGCCTGTGACAGGCTGCCAGTCACGCCGCTGACAGCTCTGTGAAAGATAGCTGTCTTGGCAGAGAGAGCTGGAGCGGCAGCCCGCCTGCATGCGCCAGTCAGCCCCTGTGTGGAGGCGAGCGGAGCTGAGCAGATTGAAGTGACGGGGGCTCTGTGGAGTTGATTGGCGCAACACGCGGCTCTGGATGAAAGATTCAGGCTGAGTGTAAAAACACTAAATGCTGTCAGTGTTATTATCACCTGCACTAACTGATAGAGGGAAGAGAGGTGGAGAGAGAGGGTGGCTAATTGACAGCTTTTTTTTTTTTTACTTTTACTTTTCCTGCATTGGTATGCAACCCAAATGCAGGCTGAAGGAAGAGACAACATCAAAGCCTTGTCAGTGAATGACAGTGTTGATAGAGGATAGAGAGTGATACTGAGAGAGATGTATGTCAAATTCTTGGGGTGTTTTCTCCCATATTACTCAAATGTCAGTCTCTCTGCAGTTTCTCAGTCTGTATAGTGCTGTTTTAACAGGATTTCATTATTTGGGTTGAATTGTAAATAAATTACATTTGCATTGTTGTTACACAAGCAGTGTTTATTGAGGAACGGCGCTAAATGTCTGCAGTTTATACCGACTCAGTGTTTTCGATGAAATTTTATGGATTGCCTTTAGAGGAACTGTGAGAACACGTCTTGTAGGATAAACGCGAGAACAAGAGAGGCGGTATAACAGGACTGACAGGAGCCCTTTCATGGTCAGTGTTACACCGGATAAAACTCAGCAGCCCACTGCTGTGGATTAGCCTGTTTGGTTGTGACATGCTGTTGAAACATTAATGGCCATCAGTTGGGAAAGCAAAATGTGATTGGGCAAATTCCTGAAATATTTAAAGTGCGAGCCTGTTGGAGCTTTTACTATTTGCGCCGCGTGGCGTCAGGAGCTGGAAGAGAGGGTAAAAGCTAGTAATTGGCCTTGTGTTGTCATGCCAATTCAGTCAGTAGCACTCAAGTCTCGCTGTTCTCTGCACCACTGCGAGCACCAGGGTCTTTGAGATTTCTGATGACTTGACATCAAGGACAAGAAGGAATGGAGGAATGATATGGTAGTTATGGGACCTACTGTATGTGTAGTGCTGTAGAAAGTCTAACACTGAGAATGTGATGGACTTTTGATGCATTGTATGAATAGACAGTGTAGATCTCAGAAAACCCAGGTGGTCTTTTGCCCTCTTTCATGTTACCACTTCATCCACAAGGCCGCAGTCGTTTCACAAAATGGTCTAACATCAATAAATTGTTCTGTTTTCCCAGTCGACACGACCCCCTTCTAATTCCTGGAAATGAACAAATGGAGGGCATGGACATGAACGTGAAGAGGTATGACTCGACAGGGATGTTTCACTGGTGCCCATCAAAAGACATCGAAAAAGTCATCCTGGTGAGTGGGACAAGAAGTGTGTAACTGCAAAACCTCTAAAACACAATAGAATATGCAAATAGGAAAGTTAAAGTAAGTATGCTCAGGAGCCAAAGTTTCCCCTCAATATTGTAGTAACACAATCACATACTAATATGTATTGAAATTTCTCTCACTGCCTCTCTGTTGTTTCAAGGTGAGTTTATTGATTTTTTTTGTATATATCCACTAAGGATCTGTGAACAGCATTTCAACACTCCACGCATGGGTTTGCTCAGATGTTTTATCAAGGCAGTTTGTAAGCATTTATGTTATTGCACACTTTTGTGTTTGGGCAGGGTTAACCCTGTCCAAATCTTGTGTAAAATAGAAGGCGCCGTCTTCTATATAGTTCACATTTAAGCATATTTTTTGCTTTAATTATTTTAAGGGGGGGATGCTCCTGGATAAGTTTGGTCACCAAAAGATGTTCATGACACATAGATAATCTAAAATGTTTAATCAACCAGATCACAAGCTGAGAGTATGTGCACGTTTACAGCAGTGGTTTTACCTTATGTCTCCAGTAAACAAAGATACAGTTTTAGTTTCAAACCCGCTGGGATCATAGTAGCGTTTAGTTTACTTAACGTACACTCAAACTTGCAATCAAATGCACATCAAGCTGCTGCGACAGGCGACAGATCTTGAAAGCAGGGCATTGTTCTTTTTCAACACGACCGTCATACAATAGAGGAGCTTTGTTTATTTATACCTCTCTGATTTATGACAGGGTCCTAGTCATACATACTGTATGTGCCTAAAATCTTACAAACTGCATTTTCCAGTCTGATTGAATCAGCTGCCCTTTGAAAAAAAACAACAACACATGTTATGTTTTTGTTCTGTAAACTTCCTACTGGTTATCCAATAAACTGTTTATAAACAGAATAGTGGTTAACCAAACTTCTGTACATGTGTAAATAGTTGGTAGAATGTTTTTTATTATGGATTAAATACAGAATTCAGCTAAATACTTGGCTAACAAACTATTTAATATGGGTTTATAACAGTTGATAACAGACTTTTAAACAAAACTAGAATGTGTTGCTTCATGCACATTAACCAGTTTTCTGTTAACAGCACTCATTTCTTTCTGTAACACTGCGTTTGACTCTGTGTGTATCTTCCCCTCTTCTCCATCTGCACTCCTCCTCATCCCTCTCTCTCTGCTCTTCTCCCCCTCCCCTGAATCCCTCTGTTCCCTGCAGACCCGGAGTGAAGCCTCCATGACAGTGCTGAGCGGCCATGTGGTGGTCTGTATATTTGGGGATGTCACGTCCGCTTTAGTGGGGCTGCGAAACTTGGTGATGCCTTTAAGAGCCAGCAACTTCCATTACCACGAGCTAAAACCTATAGTTTTCGTGGGCTCGCTGGATTACCTGCGGAGAGAGTGGGAGACTTTACACAACTTCCCCAAGGTCTCCATCTTACCTGTGAGTAGACCAGTTCAATAAGAGATGCATTTAAACCAGAATCTGTTACACTAACAAGGCATTGGCATTTTGAGTTACATGCACATTGAAATCCTGAGAGGGATTGTCAGTTTGATTTGATCACACATTACTCAATTGAATGATCACTCCATGAGAGCGTAGTCAGCCCCCCCCCCCTCCGTATCCAGAGCAGTGACACATCCTGCACATCCAAAATGGAGTTTATGTGTGTTGCAGCTGCAGTGCCCATCACAGATGGCGTGGCTTACAGCCTTAGAGCTTGTTAGGCCTGGCTTGACTGATGATCAGAGGAGAATCCCAAACACAGCCCTCAGCGCAGGCTAGCCTTTAGATTAGTCCGTGTCTCTGATTCTCCAATGCCCAGTTAGATCAGTGGAATGTCATCGCCTCAAAACAAGAATACTTGTTAACTAATTTCCCAAAGCCCCACTCCGCTCGCTTCTTAAATTTGTTTTTCTCTCCCCCATGTCTGTCTGTTCTCTCTCTCTCTCTCTGTTTCGCTCCTTCTCTCTGTTCTCCTCACCCTGAAGGGTACGCCATTAAGTCGGGCAGATTTAAGGGCTGTCAACATCAACCTCTGCGACATGTGCGTAATACTGTCAGCCAATCAGAACAATATCGAAGATGCCTCACTGCAGGATAAGGAATGCATCTTGGCATCGCTCAACATCAAATCTATGCAGTTTGATGACAGCATCGGGGTCTTACAGGCTAATTCCCAAGGTAAGGAGCGTCCTATTACACTCTCCATGTGCACTGCTGCCCAAAGGGGACAGGTTGTGGCAGGGAGGAAAGGCAGTAGTCAAAGATGGAAAAAGAAGAGAGGAAAAGATGTTGGGGAGGGGGATGAGATGGCCACACAGGAGGGATGGATGTAGTTCGTCAAGCACAGAGTCTGCTAAGTGCTCTTAATTGAAATACTCTGCAAGTTTGTGGTGTCTACTGTATAAGCTGACTTTACTGTACTCCCGAAGAAGTGCGCACACAAAATGTGTTGATCGCTTCATCGAGCCTTTGAAGAGTGTTTACAACACATGATTTTCTGATGATTTCAGTCTCGTCCCTGGTAATTACATGCTGCTAAACCTCCTTGATAATACTTTTTAATGATGTAATCAACATGACTGTGTCATTTGATGTTGTTCCCCCTGATCTGGTGTCTGGCAGATCGTCTGGAACAGATTGTTGATGTTTGCAGACAAACACGCGAACCTGGCATCCCATCAGGCCTCATCATCATTAAGCAGCTAGTACAAATCACCAGGCAGGCCAATTCAGCTGCTCCTCATTAGTCACAACAAAACAGCGACACATGCACGCATCGTGTTTGAATGCGTGCGCGCACGTTTTCGCGCACATAACACACACAGAGACATCCATGCCAATGCAATCTATCCACGCACAACCACAGGCAGGTAATCCTCAGTTTATGATTAGCCCAAAAGGCATGACATACCTTGAGCTCAGTGCTATTTAGTGCCACCACAGCGACTGTTGTAAATACAAATCAAAGTTGAAGGTCCAAGAGGCCGTTATTTTTTAGTGCAGAGCACTTCCACATGTTTTAGGAGAATGCCAATGCTGTTATTTCTCCAGCCTTGAGTGAGTGATGTGCTGTCGATAGCGGTGCCACCGAGGAACAATAAGCAGGGGTAAATCTTAGAGCACGCCGCTCTGGGGAGCAGTATTCACAGAAAGCCACCTCAATATGGAAGCCCACTAGCCTATATCCTCTCCCAGGGTCGATGGATGGAGCCTATTGTCATCAATAATTGGGTCTTACATCAACCACCCATTTCAGTGATAAATACTTCACTTTAAAAAATACACACACACACACACACACACCCCACAGTGACATGCAATCATGCATACACAAGGAAAACACACGTGCATACCCAGACACTGCTATTGTATCATAGGTATTGCTTTGGGGATTCCTTCCTCCTAGCGATGCTCCCATTCAGACACTGTCTGTGGAATTTAAAACAAGAAGGTGCAAATGAATAAGTAAACATGCGCTTTCCTGGGGGAGAGCTTCTCACGGCTGCTGTAGCATGTAGTCAACCACAGAGCATGGCTGTGCCCGGGGGGCTACAGGGATAAGGGGGTACATAACCCAGATCTCACTCTGTCTATTGTACATTGTAGCTGTACAGACGAGGTTGCAGCCTAACAGTAGCAACAGCCAGCTAGAAGAGGAGAACTATAGTGTCTGTGTGTGTGATCAGACTGGTGTTCAAACTCTGGCTTCTTTATTTTAGGCAATAAGGAAATTATTTTGTAATTGCCTAAATATAACATTACAAGTATATACTGATTTATGAAAGCCGATTCTAATAAAAATTAAATAATTCAATATTTCCTTAATTAAAGCTTCAGTAGGCAGAATGTTTTTGGCATCATTGTGCAAAAATTCCATAATAACCTTTCAGCATATTGTAATTCAAGTGTTCTGAGAGAAAACTACTACTGCTGCTTTAAGAGGAATCAAGCAGCATAATTGTTGGAATTGTTTGCCCACGGTCTTGAAGTTTAATTGCATAAAGCGATAGTGCCGTCCAATTAATCGAATTTCAATTTTTATTACGATTTTGGCCTCCCAACGATTATGAAAACAAGTTCATTGACATAAACCGATTATTGTGCCGCATTCCGTTTCACAATGACAGTCTAGTTTTGTCTTGTGTTATAAATCCAGCGCACCCCTTTACCCCTTTACAGTGATGCGCTTTAGCCCTACTCGGCGGGTCAGGGATGGCCTCTCGGTGTGGGAGTATTCCCTTGTGGGAACTCTCCTGGAGCTGGCAGGCCCTCGCCAGGCGTATTTCCTCCGTGGTGGTGCACTGCAACCGACTTTAGGTCGGCTTGGAAAGGCCCGGGGAGAAGGTGGTACTTAACAGCACCCCTCACCCGGACCTCGCTGCTTAGTGCTCGCTGTGCCCTCTCTCCCTGCGGGGAGGGACAGAGCTCCCGGCACGACTGTCAACCGGGGCGGACTGTCCTCAGTGTGGCGATGTCGGCAACCCACCTGACCCGTCTTGAAACGCGGACCCCGTCTCGTTCACCAGGCTTTGTGGGTGTGACTTTTTTTGGCCGTGTCCTCACCTTTCATATCTATACAACCAACCTGTTTCTGATTAAACTGTTTACAAGAGAACAAAGTTCTTCATAGATCTATCTAGATGCGTTTAACTTTATGTAGCGATACAGGAATATGTTATGTGTCATAGACATACATTCTTGCATAGATTCACTTTTAGTTTACTATGATCAGGGAGATAAACACATTTTAGCTCTTCTGGTTCTGCAGTACTCTGTCTCCGTCTTGAGAAGACATATTGTACAGCTCTCTGTTTTGAGCTCACCAGCTCACTTTGCGACTTTTGAGCTGTTTGTAACCTAACGCGTTTTGAAAGCAGCTCAGCAGCAGGCCTCATGTATCGCTGTTCTCCAGTCACTTTCTGCTGTACACACTGCGCAAAACGGAAGCTGTTCTTCTACAGCTCCGTACTGTCTTCATGTTCACTATGATTCAATAAGAGCAGTGTTTTTAGAGGCCGTATCCAAAAACTTGCTGTCACTCTCCAGTGGAGTAAACATCATCCTTTACGGACATCGACAAAATGATGTTTGCACCGTCGGAGCTCGTGCTCCCTGGTTGACTCCAAGTGTCAAACCTCTGCTATTTCCAAGTTCAATAATTGGTATAACAAGAGTTATGATTACCCATGCTTCAGTTCAGTGTGTGCTTCCTGCTGTGTACTAAACTATTTGGCGTCTCTTCTGTTGCAAAGGGCTGGAAGATCTCTTTTGTAATGTAAGCAGCTCATTGAGTTTCTTGACAGGAAAGGCGCACACCCTCTCACATATACGTCGAGAATTTGCAATCCTTTTAAAACTTTGTGACCTGAATATATTCCCTGCATTATATTTCCTTGGTGGTGGCACTCTAAGCTGGCGTTTTGCTGTAGTCAGCACTAAATGATGGATGTCAAAACACAGTTGATGCATTATGCATATAGCATTACAGATTTAAGGTGTTTACTTGTCACTTTTAGGAAATGCAAAAATGTGAAGTCATGTGAATTCACACTCCTGTCACTTGCACTTGTGTTTCATGATCCAGAGCCGTGCCATTTCCGATAAAAGGTTTTCAGGATCCACTTCACCAATTTTATTGTAACAAAATGAACAACATATAAAATTTATGTCCGCCCCTTGATGGAGGGACGTGAATGCTAAATATGTCTTAGCTGACCCCTAAAAGCACAGTATCCATATTGCAACTTTTAGGCAGGTGCCTTGTTCACTCAGCCTTCTCCTCCTCCTGCCTTTTTCTCTGTCAATCCACACATTTGAATGACACAGAAAGCACACATCAACAACTTCATGCTGAGTGAGCGGACATGCACTATGTATAATGGTATTGATACAGAGTTCCAGGTCACGTCCTCATGCTTATGATACATCTGCAGTAGACACACTTATGAGACATGCAGGGTTTTGCTTGGATTGCATTTTTCTTTACTTAGAAAAAATGCAATATACAGTACTGCCCACAAAGCCAAAACGCAGTAATACATTTTAAGACAATGATTTAGGACCAGAGTCTGACTTTTTGTCATCTGTTTTATCAATTATTCCGCCGTAGAAATTCATAATTTCACGTCAGATTTGCAGAAGGCTAACTACCAAACAACGAAGAGCTATAGCAAGTTAAAGCTACTGTAGCTAGCTAGAGATAGCCACAGCTAGCCTTAGCTAAAGCTAAAACTAAAATTACTCGATCTTTCCCCAGCTGTTATTAAAATGTCCATTTTTATGAACTGATATCTTGGTATTTCAATTGGTTAATCCACAATCCTCATGATGGAGAAAAAACCTCCAGCTAAACTTTTGCTAACGCTAACTATCTTAGCAAATCTCAGTAACTTCCATCTCAGCTTTTGACTATTGGGAATAAGACGGTTTAAATGTATTAAATTGTAAATTAATTTATCATATTGATTTCAACATAAATATTAATAGTAGGACAGACCAGACAGAAACACAGGAAAACAGAGATACATTTAAATCATATTAACTTTAATAATAAAAATAAAGTATATTTTCTTTAAAAAAACCCAAAAAAAACTAGTTAAATGGACAGGAGCGTTGAAGGAACACACTTCGTAGGTAGATACTGTATTTGAAATGGTGCAATATCTGTATTTTTAGGTATTATGTAGATTCTATGTCAATGAATTTTGGGGTATAAAACGGCGAAAGAAGACAACAAAAGATCTGTTATGCATTTTGTGACCAGCCTGAACACTTTTTTCCCTCATAATCACTGCTTCTGTAGTTACTGCTCTCTTAATGCCACCCTCCTATGTTATTTGCTGATTTCTATGAATCTGTTTGTGTTGTTCAGGTTTCACGCCTCCTGGAATGGACAGGTCATCTCCAGACAGCAGTCCAGTACATGGCTTTGTGCGTCAGGCTTCCGTCACCACCGGAGCCAACATCCCCATCATCACAGAACTAGGTAAAGCTGTTTACGCCCACCTCAAACGCAAACGTTGCATGTCATACCCAATCACCTCGAATCAACTCATTACTCATTGGCAGACATAAACACATAGAGCTGATAATTTAATAATCCAAGACTTGAACGTCATGCTGCTACCAAAAGTTCCCACTCATTCAAGGTCAAATGGACTGGAGGAATGTGAGGTGTGGAATTTTTGTTCCCTTTCATGGTGCTGGAAGCTTTGCCCAACTCAAGTTCATATTCGTATGTGAATTATTGGTTCTTGTTAGCTTTTGTCAAATGGTGATAATGTTAGCTGCAAGTACTTTGCTCTGAGGACAGTGTGGACAGCTGTAACTTGAGCATGTCAGACAGGCATTTTGAGGACTAAAGCTACATGTCCTGCAATTTGTCCACTAATGCACAAGAGAAACTCAGCCTGATGGAGAGGGTGAGAGAGGGAAAAAAGGGAGGAGAGTGAAAAGGTAGAGGGGGGGAAAAACTGCCTTGGTTGCAAAATAGGTCCATTTATTAATAACAATGGCAGTGGCTGTATTCCCACTGGTGGTGGGGACTCATGAAACTTTCAGATCTCTGAGGGGCCTTCTAAAGCACCAGAGACTGGCTACTCTGTCTCCCCTGACCCAATTAGGGAGCAATGGAGCATGAGGCCAGCTAAGAAAAGGCCAGAAAGAGAAAGGAGCTACCTAATGTTACTTGTAACCGGGCCAGCCATTACCTGCAGAGAGGCACTCCCATTAGACTGCTGACCGCATACGTAATCATCAAAGCAAGATGCTATCCATGTTGGGAGTCACTGGTTGCCGTCCTGGACTCAAACTCTAGAAGCTCCAGTGTTACGTGCAAAGGAGAGAGTGGCTGCGTGTCTCACTGGGACCGTATACTGTAATTACATTGTCATATGTTCGGTTTACAGTGCCAGGAGCAGATTAAAGTCTAGTTGGAACATAAAAACACAGCTCATCTGAGTTGCATGATCAATTTTGCCTGCGTGGCGGGTAAAGTAGGTGTGTTTATGGATAAGACCATGTTTATCCCTTTCCCCGTCTTACCGTGAAATAATTTGTTGTCGTTGTAGTGGTACGGCGGTGTGACAGCTCTGGCTTTGTATCTACCGTGCACTCTAATCCAGGGTGCTTTACTTTTAGATACCGGACAGCCATGAATGCCTCGGAGTAAATCCAGAGGTTGACACGAGTAGTCGGAGACAGCGAAATGCCTTTATTGCAAACTGTTTCAATAACGACACCATTTCTCCCCTCCCCTGCACTGTCTCATCACCATTAGCTAAACCTGGCAAACTACTGCCATTGGTTTCACTCTGTCAGGAAAAAAAAAGTGGGACCAACATACAAATGATAACAGAGCTGAGTAAGCCGAGCCTTTGTCCTCTGCTGCCGTTCGCTCCCTCGCGCCGCCGCTCTGCTCCTCATCAGCTTGTCTTGATTTATCTGGCTGCAGTCAAGGCCCCCGCTGCTCCCATGGCTTCACTTTGAACACATTTTTATTCTTCGTTCTGGTTGAAATTGACTGTCTTGTTTTGGCCCCCTTTTTAATGATTTTTTTTTTTGTTGTTTTGTTTTGGGGGTATTTTTTTTTCCCTCCAGTTGCGTTAGCAGAGCATCGCTCGGCTTTTGATCATGCTCAGTCTGTCCTTGTGGCTGTTTTCATACAGTAGCAACACCCCCCCCCCCCCTGCCCCTCACCCCCCTTCCTCCTCCAAACACACACACACACTCACACATCCACCCCCCCCCAATTCACTCCTCTGGCCCAGGCCTGTTTGCATCAGCCCCTTGTCTCTTTGACTGACATTTCTGTTCCACAGTGCCCAGGAAGCCTGGGAAGAAATCAGATTTGGAAAACAAAAAAAACTCAAGATCAAACCATCTTTTAAGCTGTTTATTTATTTTTTTAATTTATTTTCCAGTTTCTTTTTTTCTCCTCAAGACCATATCTCTGAAGCACAGATATCGGAGGAGTCAAACAAAAACTTGTGTGATGCTCGTTTTTCAAGTAACGCTGGTTCATAGAGCCTTCACTGCCCACTGCTGCTAGAAACACAATCTAAGAAAAAAACGACAAAAACTATAGGGAGCACTTTGTGTTTTTTACTCTACCAATATACACGAGAGACAAAAAATATCTTTTTCATTTCAGTTTTAGGCTATTTTCATTCACACTGTGCCATTTAGTTCATTTAGCAGAATTGATTTATTATGAAGCATGAGATAAAAAAAAAAAGTGTATTGTCACTGGGCTTTAATTGACTTTCAGGGCAAAGGTAAATATTTGAGATGTATTTCTTTAAAGGTGATGATGTGACATCACTCATCACAGAAAAACTCTGAAAAACATAGCATGAATTTATGAGTGCATGGTTTTCTCATGTGACATTAGCCATTGTTGAAGTCTCACTTTTTACCATATTTACTGGATACATGAAGAAATACCTTTATGCTGTTTTTTTTTCCAGAGAATATAATCATATTTTAGTCTTTACGCAGGCTACACAGTCCAAAGACTGGTCACTGTCTCTTGACTGAAAATGTGTCTGTTTGTTTGTGTTACAATATATCAAGATACAGTGGCTACTAAGGTACTAATGCAGGATAGATGTATGGTTTATTCAGAATTGGGGACTTCTACAATGGTTATCACTGTGTATGCATAATATACTTAAATATTTTCTCCTTAAGTCGTGGTTTGTCTTAATGTATTACTTGCACCCCGCATGTGATATACAGTGGATTTAATATTCAAAATGCTGAATAATTTCTCAAAAAGTCCAAAACACTTTTTTCACCTTCCAAACAATTATACAGTACATAGACAAAAAAAACAATTGCAGATAACATATTTAGTTTATTTTCAAACTGTCTAATTCAGTCGGCAGTAATTAAGGGTCAATCAAAAACATGTCAATTGTTTGGAGAAGAAATAAAGTTTTAATCTTATAGTTAAAAATAAGTGTAGAAGCAAAATATAATGTGCATCTAATGTTGCATTATATTGCAAGCCTGGATCAATACCCATATACCTGAGACGTTTCTGTTACCATGATATATCCAAATATTTTCAAATGTAACTTAACATAAACACAGACGTCTTTATTTCCGAACTCTCAGGTGTGTTGGTGTCGGTGTGTGTGTGCGTTTGACTCATGCCTCTTCACAGTGCCCGTCTCTAACTCCCTCCCTCCCCTCTCTCAGTGAACGACTCAAACGTTCAGTTCCTGGACCAAGATGATGATGACGACCCAGACACAGAGCTGTACCTCACTCAGCCCTTCGCCTGCGGCACCGCCTTCGCTGTCAGTGTACTCGACTCCCTGATGAGCGCGGTGAGTTCTCAAACACACTTTTACACTCGCTGTGGTTGCTGAGTGTTTTTCAAAATCACTTACATACATTTTGCAACACATATTTATAATTTCGATTTCCTGCGTTTGTATGCCATAACCGAGTCACAGTCTGAATTTTAAAAAGAGAAAGTAGAGAGAAGTTTCACACAGTACATGGAGATGCTGCGCCCACTGGGTAATAATTGCATGTTGTTGCACTGGTAGAAACTTCAGGGTTGACGGAAAGAGGTGAGCAAGTGAAGTGAGTCAGAGTCGAAAGATGGACCTGAGAAAACTTTAGAAGGTAGTACCCCCAGAATGTAGCGAGTTTTCTTTCACTTCTTTGGTGGCTATGACTCTCTTACTCTGTTATTTTCAAATACTCAAGTTTATGGCAACAAAAGAATTTTTTTCAGACACATCAGTAGTTACCATAAAAGACGATCTAATCTCAGACTGAGGTTAAATGCTTCCCTAATTGGAGAAAGGGGGGTAAATTTAGCATTGAGTTTCAGTAGATGCACAATTTTGGCATTTCAAGTAGGCATACGTTGGTAAATGAAATGGTACAGTATATTCATCACACATGCCTGCCAGCTCCCCTGACATCAAAATGTAAATTGTTGGCATCACTCCTCATCTTAAGTATTATGAATTCAACTTTCAAGAGCCTTATGAGATCTTTTAACAAAGTAAGTGTTGAAGGTTAGTGTAATGGCGATGACACAAGCTGTAACAGGGCAAAGAAATACTCTCTCATCTTTTGACAATGTCATTGCTGCACTGGAGATGAAATAAAGGTTGGGAAAAAAAAAATCCTCCACTTCAACTCGTTTTTCCACTCCCCCCTTCTCATGACCAACTGTGGTTTTCCCTTTGGTGCTGTGATGGCTTAATTCCAGCAGCCTTCTCGGTGAGTGAGGGGTTAGAGGGGCGTGCAGAGCCGAGCTGAGCGGGGAGTAGAGCAGGCGTCAGCTGTAGTCTAGCACTGGTCAGAGGTGAAGCTAGCTAATGGACAGTGCTCATCCATCATGAGGCTCTGCAGGCCTGTCAGGGGCCCGGGGAGAGGAGCTGCCACTCTGGCCCGGCTGCCGAGTGACATCGGCTGTCTTCGCGCGCGGCAAAAGCAGGTCCTGATCGGCTTGAAGGACAAGAGAACCTGACACCCGCTGAGCGCAGTCAAATCGTTGTTTCAGAAGCGGACATCATACAGTGTGTAGATCAGTGTTCCTAGAGGAAAGAATAGTGCTGTGTTGATGTACCAGTTTTATTTGATGTAATGATCCAACATGCACTATGATTATCATAAAGTCGATGTTTCCATGTTTTCTCTCAATTTGGTACATTTATGTATCTTAAGCCTTAACCTCATGAGAGATTTTTTACAGTGAATAACTAGAGTTGTTCACCCAATTTATAATAAAATGTATATCTCACTATTCTCTAGTGGTATATAGCCATGCAGATAGATCAGTGGTCAACCTCCGGGTCTGAGAAGTGAAGCCAATGCTGAAGTGCCTTAAACTTGCATTCTTTCTAATGGCCAGCAGGGGGCGACTCCTCTGGTTGCAAAAAGAAGTCTGATTGTATAGAAGTCTATGAGAAAATGAGCCTACTTCTCACTTGATTTATTACCTCAGTAAACATGAGTTTATGGTCTCAATCGCTAGTTTCAAGTATTCTTCAATACAGCATGATGTTCATTTGGTAAATTATGGTCCCATTTAGAGTCAAATAGACCATAAAGCAGGGCATGCTTTAGGGCGTGGCTACCTTGTGATTGACAGGTCGCTACCACGCCGATGTCCGGTCTGGGACTTGTCTGTGTTATAACATTAACCCTTTCCGTGTGCTTTCAGTTCATGAAAGTTAATTATAACCTTTTTGGTCGCCTGAAAATGTTTCAGCATTTGGTTGTACTTAGCTCCACGCTCTTATGTCACCTCTGGTTGCAAAAAACCAAGATGGTGACGGCCAAATACCAAGATGACGACGGCCAAAATGCCAAACTCTAGGCTACAAAACGTCAGTCCACAAACCAATGGGTGACTAATGTATGTCCACTTCTTATATACAGTCTATGAGATAGATCAAATAGAACTGTCTTGAGATTGTTGCCTCCATCCCAAAATAGTGGAGGGGAATGGACATTAACAAAATCAAAGATAGAAATGTTGCTGTTGAATTTTATATCATTTTAATTCTCTGTCTGGATAATCCAGAGAAAAAGCTATTGCTTCTGTAGAAAGTAGGTCCAATACAAAATTAACACAGCGAGGTCTTTGGATTATCCAAAGTAACAAAAATGCTGATCCTGCAAAGACATGTTTCTGTTGAATTTTTTTAATGTAATAAACACGCAAAATATGAAAATATTTTACTGAAAATATGGCATCATAGGAATGGTGCACAAGCCAGAGAGTCCTCAGTAGTCTTCTGTCGCTTTTCTCCTCACCTCCCAGTCCGTTCTATGAGAAGAGACAGGCTGAGGGTCGACATAATAGGAGCTGTGCTCTCCTCCCACATCTGCCACCTCCCTGCTTGTGACTCTAATGGCATCTGCTTACAGATACCCCCTATCGCTTTTCCCCAGACATACTTCAATGATAACATCCTCACGCTGATTCGGACGCTGGTCACAGGGGGAGCCACGCCAGAGCTGGAGGCCCTGTTGGCCGAGGAGAACGCCCTCCGAGGAGGCTACAGCACACCGCAGACGTTGGCCAACAGAGACAGGTGTCGCGTCGCCCAGCTAGCCCTCTACGACGGGCCGTTTGCCGACTTGGGGGTAAGTGGATGTTTAAGCGAAGATGACACGTTTTGGCACTACCCAGCAGCACACATCTGGCCGCCTCCGCTCCTCGCGGCCCTTAATCCGATGTGAAGAACAGTGATCACGCAAAGCAAGCATTGGTGGGTGGAGAGGGAAGAGGGCTTTAGAGAGAACAATGAACACCACCAACGAAATTCCAGGTTTAATTGGTTCCAACCTTGTTTTTCAATACTTCCAATACTGAATTAATTTTGTTTTTTCTTGGATGAATTATGGCATAATTTTAAAACATTGCTGATTGTTACAGTCTGCATTGCCAACAGTTGGTATTCGCTCCCAAGCAAAATACCCTCAGCAATGCAGAACATTGAATTTTCAATAGAACTTTACAGATAATGACATTTTCGGCCACTGATCCAGGTCATCAGGCTGACCTACTCGCTCACTGATGGTGTCTTTGTTCTGTTGTTCTTCAGGATGGCGGCTGCTACGGCGATTTATTCTGTAAAGCACTGAAGACGTACAACATGCTGTGTTTTGGGATCTACAGATTAAGAGACGCTCACATGAGCGGACCGAGCCCGTGTACAAAACGGTACGATATCTGCCTTCACTCTGTCTCAAAATAATTATTTTGATGTAATAACATGACAATTAGGGTTATAGATAGAGTACTTTATTAATCACAAAGGTTACATTCCCAGTGTTACAGCAGCTAATTTACATAAATCACAAAAACAAATAAAGTACAATTAAAAGGCCAAATTACATACAGTAAATGAAATAGACTAAATTAAATAGAAAATAGAATAATATACAAAACTGACAATAGAGACTAAAGATAGGACTAAAATGTTTACTCTAACATGCACTGAATATTCACTGTACAATAATAGTAATATACTGTAATATAGTGTAATGTAAAATGTACATTCGTGCAAGTCAAGTAGATATCACTCACATCTGTACAGTGAGGTTCTTGAATATTAAACAGAATTAAGTATGTCCTGTTAAATAGAAATATGTCTCTATCTAAACACATTCTTCATGACCTTACCTCTTTTTACTTACGTTCATTTTCATTATAATGCATACGCCAATGCAATGTTATTCATATATTGGTGCTCAGAGTCAAAATCTTTTAAGTTTGTAGATAGAATATAATGTACATTGCTGAATTTGTTTAAATTTTGTATAAATTTTTTTGCCTCATAATTCACACATTCATATTCATGTTTATATTTATATATCTGTACATTCCTTAAGCCCAAGTCTTTAAGTACAACCTGTGCAATTTTACACATCTTAAAGTTTTGATAATTTTTTTTTCTCATACATTCATCCATATTGCTCTATTAAATGTTCTAGTGATGAAATATACTCAATAAATGCCTTTCTTTCTTTGACGTATCCTTCACTATTTCCACAAGGATCATAAAAGTTTAATCTTATCCAACATTTTGTTTTCTGGGCAGGTATGTGATCACGAACCCACCTTATGAGTTTGAGCTCGTGCCCACAGACCTGATCTTCTGCCTCATGCAGTTTGACCACAACGCAGGCCAGTCCCGGACAAGCTTGTCCCACTCTTCCCACTCCTCCCATTCCTCAAGCAAAAAGAGCTCCTCCGTCCACTCCATCCCGCCCTCCAACCGGCAGAACCGCAGCAGTAAGACCCGGGAGACCCGCGACAAACAGAAGTAAGTGCTGTAGAGTTTTAGCCTGCATGCTTAGTGTTTTATACCGGACCTGTATTTTGTAGGTTTGTCTGTGTGTGTTCGTGTGCAGACTGTGGTGACACATTGATAAATACTGTGCGTTGTGTGTTTGTGGTTCGTTTGTGCTCTGCGTCCATGCTCGGTGTTTGTGCGTTTCCCTCATAATCATCTGCATGTGGTATTCATTCTCACATCACAGCAATCATAACATGACATGAACAAATTGGTAAACTCGCTTTGTGGAAAGCTCATTTCTTATTGTCAAAGACTGTTGGGAGTCTTTTCTTACTGATTAAGTTTGTGGCATTGTAAACAGTAAAACCACTTGTTTGGATGGCACAGCCATTGTGGTTGGAAACAAGCTTACAGTAAAGGCCTCAACCACAGCCACATAAATTGACATAATACAAAACAACACACATTCAGTATGTTGTTCGTTCTACCTGCTGTATCGGTCTCAATATCTAGTTGTTTTGTGTCTAACTCTTAATATTTGTGTAGAGAGTAACTGTTGTTTGTTGGATATTTGTGCACATTTAACGCTCATGATCAGTACGCCTCGATCATGGATGTAGTGTTTTGTGATTTACCTACTATAGTTGATATTGATTATGAAGCACATTTGGCTAACATTGCTGACACGCTGTTGCTCATAAGATCATCCCTCATTAGCAGTGTTGATATTTTGTTGGTGCTTCTGTACTGCTTTATTGCATGTCCATGTTGGTAGCCCTCTTTCCTGTTCTGTTTATTATACAATTAAGATTATTTCAAATTTGGTGAAATATTTTGACCTACTCGTTAAAGACTCCTTATAGAGTGCTACAGGAGCAAGTCCTAAAACCCAGAAATGAGTTAGCATTTTAGCACTTCCAGTTCCTTCATCTCGAGGTCGATGGTTTTTTTTTTAGTTAGATGCCTGAAATAAGGTCTGTGGTTAATACAAGCTTAAGAGATTTTAACGTTTTGTTAAAACGATATAAAATACGTCAGTAAATGTCCAACTCGTGAATATTGAAGCTTTGTCTTTAAAAAAGTGGTTAAAAAAAGTTTTTAAAAAAAGTGGCTAAATGATACTACAATGCGTCATCACGCGAGTCGTCAGCCTCGTTGTGTATACTAGCGCTCATGCAACCGTGGTGTAGTTCGTTTATAGCCTAACGTTAGCTTTTTACTTCTGCCGATTGCATTCACACTTCAAAAATCATAGAAGTACTGTTCATTTGAGGAGATTATCTTGCTGAACAAAACGTTTAAGTATCAAACGTTTGTTTGCCACAGAACTTATTTTCTGCAATAATTCAAAACCCAATAGAAAAATCCCATCGGCTTTTTGTTGAGGGAACCCGTGATTCTAACTTCCGGGTTGGCCTACAAAAATACGTCATCCGTGTAGCACTCTATTCTCCCCCCAAAAAAATATACACTTTGAATTTAATATTCGTCTGGGAGAATAAAGTAACTGAATTTTTAAATTGTGACATATTCTAAAAGCATGCAGATTTGTTATGATCGTACTCCATAATTATTAAATGGTAGATAAGCCCTCAATACATCTTAAAATTAAGATGTATGATATAACCTAAGTACTGTAATAGTAACAATATGCAAGCCTTAGTTGGACTTGTAGTCATTTGTCAGGTGTGTATTGACTGTAAATACTACTCACTTACAGTAGATTACTTACCTCTTTTTCTGAAGTGCAACAAGGATGAATAGAATGGGCCAAGGTATGCAAGTTAACGATTCTGCATGACTTAGCAACCTATCCTGGGGTTCTGATCATAACTATGTCCTCTGTGGATGTTGTTATGACGATGGGAGTTTGTTTTCTTTATTATGTTCTTCAGATTTTAAGTGAACCATGCCTCAGTTTAAGTTTTGCTTTCATCTGGAAAGCAAAATGTCTGCTGCTGCTCCTGCCCCCCCTCCCTGCCATGATCAGGACCATCTCCACATTGCATGAGGTTGAGACGAAACCCCCCCTTCCTTTCTTTGTGCCTTTACCTCAGTTATTCACTTGATGATATTGGTTTTCTTTTCCTCCAGACAAATCCCTTTTCACATGGTTTCTTTCTGTCATTTATCATGCCTTTTTTTATGATTTATTTCAACTTGAGATGGTTTGCATTGTGTGAGAGGTCTGTGTGTTTGCGCATCTTCCCTCCTATTGAATGCTAATAGATGACTGTAGCAGACTTGTCATTTATGCTCTCATTGAGTACAGTAGGTTATTATTGTACCGGCATCAGCATAAATCAGAGTAACAACATGTTGCCCGACTGTACAAACCTGGATCATAGCTCACATGTAGGTCAGGCTGATTCAAATCCCCCTGATGCAGCCAATTGCTTACTTCTCCACAGAACTTTAAGAAAGTGTGTCCAGCCCTGTGCCATCGGTCACACCAGGAAAGTGGGAGGTGTGACCGATTTAAAGTCTAAATTGAAGGGGAATATGAGTTACCTCCTTGTAACCCTGTGCACCTGATGTGGTGGTTTGAGGCGACATTGCTAAGTTCACCGTATCAGCTGCAGACTCTGGAGAGAGATGGCAGACATCTTGCTTCACCTCAGGCACAATTCTACACATCAAATGCCCGTGCTGTAACACACGGCCCCGCAGCCTTGAGCTTGCTGACACACACGCACAAATGAATCTCCACACATGCCAGTCTGCATGTACATGAACACGCGCGCGCACACATACACACGCGCGCGCACACACAAGGCTTGCTCCACATAGCAAAGTTAAAATTTGATATTACAACTTCACCCAAAAGGAAGTGACATCTTGAATGGCATTGCAGATGCCTGTTAAGTGCTAGGAGAGAGTTTACAAACTTCTGACAGCTGGCATACACCTTTCCCTTTCCTCATACCAAGCTCAGAAACTGTGCTCTCATAGCCTACTTAAACATTAGGTCGTTCTCTCTCTCGTTCTTTCTCTCTCTCTCTCGCGCTCTGCTCGTTCTCTTACTTGCTTGCTCATTCTCGCTCTCTCTCGCTGTCATTCTCTCTCTTTCGCTCATTCGTTGTCTCGCTCTCTCTCGCCTCTTCTGTCTCGACAGCACACACAGACACTCGTGAACGTTAAGTACGCAACCTACGCACTAGGTTATTCCTTAAGGGAGTTCACTACCTGTATAACACATTTTAGTTTAAATAACATCTTAAAAATACAGAAATCTCCAATAACTATGCTTGCTCTTTTGCTCACTCATTGTCTTGCTCTCTCTCGCTAACTCGCTCGCGTGTTCACTGGTTCTCTCCCTCGCTCGTTCATTCTCGTTCTCTCGCTCACTCTCTCTAGCTCTTTCTCTCTCGCTCACACTCTCTCTCTCGCTAACTCACTCTTTCGCTAACTCACTCTCTCGCTAACTCACTCTCTCGCTCGCTCTCGTGTTCGCTCGCTCTCGTGTTCGCTCGCTCTCGTGTTCGCTCGCTCTCGTGTTTGCTCGTTCTCTCCCTCGCTCGCTCTAGTGTTTGCTCGTTCTCTCCCTCGCTCGATCGCGCGCTCTCTCATTCTTTCGCGCGCTCTCTCATTCTTTCGCTCACTCTCTCTCTCGCTCACTTGTCCCGCTCTCTCTACGCACAGTTATTCCTTAAAGGGGCTATATGTAAGAATCAGAAATTGCTTGTTCACAGCGACACCTGTGGCCGCAATGTCAACGAAAGTCAGCGTCCTGTTGCTCGCGCTCGCGCTACATTGACATGAACGAGCACCGGTCTAAACAGTGAGGCGACACACGTCAGCTAACACACAATATCACTCTATATTTCACCTGCTTGGCAGTAATGTTAGCTGACCAGACGAAGGTCTCTCCATGAATCAATGCTGATCCTAGTGCTGGCTTTTCCTGCTTCAGCCGATACCGACCGCGGAGGGAACGGGGGGGGGGGGAGAGAGACACCGACACCCGGTCGGGATAACGTAACTCGCTGCGGAGCCCCGTCACTTCACCAGACACGGGAAACCTCTGTTGGTCTGGAGGAGCGGCAGCATTTATTTCTGCACAAACGTCCACTGCACATTCACTAGATATTCTCAGAGCTAAACTAACTCTCTGCAGTGTGTAGTGTGCCCGCGTGCACGTGAGAGGTGGAGCGAGCCGAGCGGGCGAGAACGAGCACGGTGTGCAAACAGGCAGGAGCAGAGCTGCAGGAGCAGCGCGTACCCACACGCGAGCGCGCATTGGATACCGACCCGTTAAGATTTATGCGCGTGATAAGTTACAAATAGTCCCTTTAAAGGAGTTCGCTACCTGTATAACCAATTTTAGTTTAAAAACATCTTAAAAATACAGAAATCTCCAATGACTAAGCTCGCTCTCACTCGCTCACGCTCTCTCTCGCCCATTCTCTCCCTCTCTTGTGCCTCTTTTGTCTCTCTCTTGACTGCACACACCGACACTCGCTAACGTTAAGCACACAACTTACGCACTGAGTTATTCCTTAAAGGAGTTCTCTACCTGTATAACCCCTCGCTCTCTCTCGCCCGCTTTCTCTCACTCATTCTCTCTTGCTCGTTCTCTCACTCTCTCTCTCTCACTTGCTCTCTCTCGTCCACTCTCTCTCGTGCCTCATCTGTCTCTCTCTCTCTCTCTTGACTGTCAACACCGACACTCGCTAATGTTAATCACACAACCTACGCACTGAGTTATTCCTTAAAGGAGGTCGCTACCTGTATAACACATTTTAGTTTAAAAAACATCTTAAAACCTTGTGCTAGACTACAAAGCTGCTAATTAACAAATCTTTGCATCAAAATATGAATTAAGGTTCCAAAACGAGTATCATACAGTATATTACTCTTCTACTCTGGAAAAAAAAAAAGTATCTGCGTGGCTAGATAGGAGGAGGAAGTAAGAAATTATTTTGCAATCTGGGAGACCTGACTCTGTTAACACTGTAGAACTGAATACACCATTAGGAGGATTTTTGTGTTATCCAAAATGGAATCCTTCATAACACAATGCCACCATGTCAACACCATGACATTCAAATTGGCTTAGTGCACCAGAACACAGATTTAAACTGGACATCACGGTTTGATGCTAATCACAAAGAATGCCATGCAACTCTATCACTTAAACTGAGGCCGTATGGTTGTAAGTGATCCAATGCTGCATACTTTTTCAAACTAATTCTGTCCTCTCTTCTTCCTCTCTCCCCTTCAGAAAAGAAATGGTTTACAGATGAACCAGAAAATGCCTACCCACGGAACATTCAGATCAAGCCCATGAGCACTCACATGGCCAACCAAGTCAACCAATACAAATCCACTAGTAGTCTGATTCCACCAATCAGAGAAGTTGAAGATGAATGCTGAACACAGGGTTTTCATGCCGACTCACCAGACATCTGTACGCTCTTTCAAAAGAGATGGGAGATCACCCATGGAGGATTGATAATGATGATGACAGGGATGTTGAAGACTGATACATTTCTCTTCACTCATTCTTCTAACCGAGGGTTGGACAGAAACCCGAACTGGAAGGGACCTCCTATGTGTATACCTTTAATGTTACTTCCATGCTCTTGGACATTGTTTTATTTATTAATGTATCCATAGTGATGTACATAATGACAATCAAATAAGGATTGTACAGCCCCTTCCCCCTAGCACTTTTTGGAATTATTTTAAGAGTTGGCAAAAAAAGAAAAAGAGTACTTCCTGTAATTCTTTGCAATAGTTCACCTCTTCGTGTGACCAGACTCCATTGCTAAGGTGACTGGTTATTGGAGGATGAGAGTTGCACCGATAAACTGATCATATCATCTCCCAAAGATCCGCCCAGATGCGTCACGTCAAACCAACTGGGTTCATCGACTTCATATCTCCTGTCTGCTTCTGTTCTATTTGCACTAAAACTGAACAAGTTTCTTTTGACAGAACAACTGGAACCATCAGATCCCCCCCAATATAACGTCGCTGAGGAGATGAAGGAAGGACGCGTGAGGGAGGGAGGGCTGCTTGGTTTCGGAGGCATACTCATCTTAGGTTGCTATACATCATGTCATCAGAACAAAATCATCTCGCAAAACGGTAGTCTAAAAACTCAAGATAATGGTGCAGTGTTGGTGTATGCTGGCTGAAAGGACCCTGTACCTACATGTCTTCTGCTGATATGTCAGATCATAAAGCCTGTGACTCTGTTTTACGCTCCTATCGCATGATATGTGCCTGAGCCCCCTCCATAACAGATACAGTGCGGTTGATCAACCTGAATACATGAGAAGGATGAAAAACAACCTACCTTCATGCGTTTGGGAGCATTTACGTTGTGTGTTCGTGTGTGTGTGCACAGCAGCCACTCATCCTGATCAGTGCTGTCATCTGCTCCATCGCCGTGTATGTGATGGTGCACCTTTGAAGGGGCAGCATTCAGGATCTTTGCTCTAAAAATGAAAGTCATGGAAGTGAAAAAAAAACATTAGAAGAGGGTTTGGATCTACAAACAAAATTTCGTTGCATCAAAAATCAAACCAAAATCCCCAACTATGTTTGAGCAGAACTAACACGAACAGCAGCTGCGTGCCCACCGTTGATGCTTTGCCGTGATATCTGCGGCACAATTTGGGATCACAAAGAAGAGTGGAGTATTTTCTGAATGTTTTTTTCTGTTACAAAAAGTCCATCTCTGAGGAAAGAAATGCCACATATTGCATAAGAGTGGGCATCAATGGGTCCCTCCCTTGATCAAAGCAACTGCCTGGCACAGGGTTGGCACAGAGGCAGTAAAGAGCTTGGATGTTATCTGTTGCCAATCCAGATGTCACACGCCTCACAACTCTCAGGAGTTAAGCTGCATGTTCGGTCCTCTAACAAGGGGAAATGCTCAAACATAGTTGGGTGGGAACGCAACAATGCCACAGACTGCTAATAAGGATACTGGAGAGGAACCAGTGTTCTTTATGCTAGCCTGTGTGCAACATGAGCAAGCATTTTGCACATGTTTAGGCACTGATAGATCCAAATCCAGCTCTGATAGTGATGGAGGATTGAGGTGGTAGCCTTGTACTCCTAACACAAACTTCATGCAAATATGTAGTTGGATTTATACATTTAAACATAATTATTTTTTATCCATAAACATAATCAATTTGTACTTATTTTTCTAGACAAGAAGCAAGTGAAAAGTACTATGGGAGATTAAAAAAGACAAATGATATCTTTAATTATAGCTACGTGTCGAAGGATTTTGTGTTTGACTATATCACCATTCACAACAAAACAAAGGTTATTTTTTTATCCGCCCTGACCCGTCTTTAACAAACTGCATCACTCTGGAGCCAATAAAGCTTAGACTAGCTTGCATTGTGAGACCACCATCTTCAGCCTGGCAGCTCAGCTCTGTTGAGTGCTTGTAGAAATAGATTATGGCTCATCTGAAGCCTCTTTTAGTTGCACAGATGAGCCGTATCTACTAAATAATGCGTCTACTACTAAGCATCCATGGCTGCGAACATGCAGACGGAAAAAGATAGGTGAAATGGAATTATGTATTGGGGGGTAAGTGTTGTATTTAGATGGAGAGCAGGTCAGAGTAATAATAACGGGGAGATCGCTCTTTGCAGGCCAGAACTGAATGACCTTTATTAGATGTGTTTGACCTAAATTAGGTCCCTAGTGTGGCGGAAGAGCGTGTACACTAAAGCACAGTGTGCTGAAGTTTTCCACAAAATATGATTTCAAATACGATAGGGAGACGCTCTCTGTTTAATGCAGTGATTCTCTTCTATAGGCTGTAAAGGAAAAGTAATTCTAAAAAAAAAGTAATATTTGGAATATGGAAAAGAAGAAAATATTGTGCTAAATATGTTTGTGTAAATTCAACCCATTATATACACCACATTTCTTTTTCAAACAAAATGATCTGAGCTTCAATGTCCGTCTATTGGGTGTGGTGCAACTATACTGAAGCCTCATACACATTGTCCTGAAGTGAACTTTTGAACTGTGATTACATCGTTGTCACACTTTGTAGCAAATAGATTTCTTTTCAAAATATGTGAGTAAAATGTATGTATAATTGGGTTGTTAATGGCATACTTGCTAGCCTGAACAATAAGGAACTATTAATATTTGATAATGGCATTGACTCATTATACATAGAATCGACAAACTGATTGTTATGTTGGAAAAAAAAAAAGACAAATGTCTATCTTGAAAATTAAAGATCCTGGATTTTTTTGGGAGTCTATTCAAGTAGGAAAAGTCGGGCGGAATTTGATCTGGTTTATCAGCCATCACAAAGATGGAAGGTAGCACCAATTCAGCAGAGGTTATCAAAAGAGAGAACATCCTTAATTTTCCTTTTTTTATAACTTTGTGTTATTACAGGGTTTACATTCCATTTTGTCAGCTTGTCATCTGTCATAATCTGTCACAACTGCTTCTTATTTGTTTACAGAGTATTTTTATGTGGTACTTAAACATAGCATTGTTCAGAAATAAAACGGTACATGCTGCAAACTGGCATTAACATAAACTCACAAGGTAATGCACCATTTGTTTTCATCACACTTGATTACTGTGCTTTTTCTACCTGAACCCCCATTGTGCAACTCATTCAGGCTGGCATTATTCACAACACTGGACTGAGAGGTCTCTCCTTCCTACACCTAGTCATATGTCTCTATTAGATGTTTTTAGGTCTTTGCATTGTATACCTCTAAAGTTTTAGAGTGTTTTTTTGAAGTGCCATGAAGAGTTTAGTTGAGCAAGCATCCTTCAGTCATTCAGGGACACAAGCTCGCTTTGAGGGAGCTGAGTCCAAGTGTTTTTTCCACTGTGAGAACGGTGTCTTGTACTGGCATGGAGAACATCCAAGCCATCAATGCCTCCATGCCAGTACAGTGTCAGGCAGTGCCGGAGGTCAAGCGGAGGGCCCATATTAAGTCCCACTATAGCGAAAAGTGGCATTCAGGAGGCCTGAGGGATACAGGCTATCAGTTTTGTGTTATGTAGTGTAGTTAGATATGGATGACTGAACGATGCACTTAGAGGCACATGCCTGTAACATCAGATGTGTTGTTGTCCACTGAACAAATCAAAGATAATGATGCGTCATACGTTACTGTTACAGTATGTTGCATTATTTTTGTTAATCTATTTTTTGCTGTAAAGGATGGATAAAATAATTTATTTCCTGGGAATTGTACTAGATATAATAGAACATATAATACTTATGGGGATGGGAGGTGGGTCTCAAGTCTTAACAATACATTAAAATTGCATTCAGCAATTTTTTTGTTGATTTTTTTTTTTTTTTAAGAAAAGTTACAATTATTGTTAATTTCTTTCGGCTGCCTATCAGTTCAGGAAGAATTCAGGACATTGCTCTTGCGTATCACAGATAGGATTTGTTTGGCACATCGTCATCGCAGCAAACAGGAGTTATACATAGCAGTCTAATTAGTTTGGACTTGTTCTAGATATGATGGATAAATGGATTATTTGATGGTGCTGAGTTGATCTACCTGACTCTGTCAAATATAATCTGCTGATAATTATACTGTCTTGTACAAAAAGTTTGTACATAGATTGTACATGGTTTCTTTTTGTATTTTCTCAAATTAAAATGGATGTATTTGTGTTCTAAACCTGGAAACTCTCTTTTTATTTGAACTACAAAGACATGTTTTCCTCAGTTATTGTAGGCTACTTCCTCAGTCACCTTCCACCACTTGCTAATCTCAATTACTGTACTAATTCGAGATACTTGTACTTTACTTATACCTTTAGTACTTTAATACTTAAATATTTCCATTTTATGCTACCATTTCAGAAGAGAATAAAAATATTTTTAGACCACTCATTTATTTTACATCTATAGCTTCTAATTACTTTGTAAATTAAGATTTATCATGCAAAACATGATTAACTTCTTACTTTATAGGTTTCATTTTTATAAATATTACCCAACATTGTCTTAAAACATGTCATAGTATAGTAGGTCCTAAAAAAGTGCCATAGTATACTATATCATTAAAAATGTCACTATACTATGTCACAGAAAATTTCATAAAAAGGCATATGTTAAAAAAAATGTCGTTAATTGCCATACTACTGACATGCAATGACAGTTTTAAGACCTACTATACTGTCATAAAAAAATTCATAGTATAGTTTGTCAGAAAAAATGTCATCGTCAGTATATCATAAAAATACATTTGATATACTATACTATGACTTATTTTTTCCACATACTATACTATGACTTTTTATTATTATTATTTACAGCCCCAAAAAAGGGAATAGTTTTGCATGTGGTGGCCACAGACAATTGCTCTCTCCTTATCCTTCCTGACTGATTCTACTCTAGTTTTGTGTTCTGCTAGTGTCCTTGTCACTACTTGTAGCATGAGGCGGTAGCTGCAACCAAATCAGGTCACACAAAACTAGAGAAGAATCAGTCAGGAAGGATAAGGAGAGAGCAATTGTCTGTGGCCACCACATGCAAAACCATTCCATTGTTGTCACTTTCATTTGCACCTAAGCAGGTGAAAGTGATTCACAATCACTTGTGCTTCCTAAATGGACAGATTGATGTCCCTGAAGTTTAACTGACTTGGTGTTATACTGTGATGATTAAGTGTTCACTTCATTTTTTTGAGCAGTGTACTATACTATGACTTTTTTATTTTTTAACATTCTATACTGTGACTTTTTTTCGACATACTATACTATGACTTTTTATTATTTTTCGACATACTATACTATGACTTCTTTTTTTTTTTTCAACATACTATACTATGACATTTTATTATTTTTCGACATACTATACTATGACTTTTTAAATTTTTTTCAACATACCATACTAAGACCTTTTTATTATTTTTTCGACACACTATACTATGACTTTTTTTTGACATGCTATATTATGAATTTTTTTTATTTTTTTGACATACTATACTGTGACTTTTCTTCTACATACTATACTATGACTTTTTATTATTTTTCGACATACTATACAATGACTTTTTATTATTTTTTCGACATACTATACTATGACAATTTTTATTATTTTTTCGACACACTATACTATGACTTTTTTTTGACATGCTATATTATGAATTTTTTTTATTTTTTTGACATACTATACTGTGACTTTTCTTCTACATAGTATACTATGATCTTTTTATTTTTTCAACATACTATACTATGATTTTTCAATTTTTTCAATATACTATACTATGACTTTTGTGACATAATATACTATGCCTTTTTTATTTTTTCAACATACTATATGATGACTTTTTTTGACATACTATAACTTTTTTTTTATTTTTCGACATACTATACAATGACTTTTTTTCCGACATACTATACTGTGACTTTTTTTTCGATATACAATACTATGACCTTTTTATTTTTTCGACATACTATACTATGACTTTTTTTTCCAGATACTATACTATGACTTTTTATTATTTTTTTCGACATGCTGTACTATGACTTTTTTTCGACACACGATACTATGACCTTTTTTCGACTTACTATACTATGACTTTTTTTCAACATACTATACTATGACTTTTTTTATTTTTTTCGACATACTATGATATTTTATTTTTTAGACTTACTATACTATGACTTTTTTATTATTTCAACATACTATGACTTAATTTTTTTCCGACATGCTATACTATGACTATTTTTCTGCATACTATACTATGACTTTTTTTACATTTCGACAAACTATACTATGACTTTTATTCGACATTCTATACTATGACATTTTTTTACGAATATTTTCGACATCTGTTCGCGAAAATTTTCGACATGCTATAGTATAACTTTTCATGAAAATTTTCGAAATTTTAAACTGAGTTTTTTTTCCACCAAATTAATCGACAGACTATACCATGCCTTTTTTCATGAAAACTTTCGACATTCTATACTATGACATTTTTTTACGAATATTTTCGACATTTGTTCACGAAAATTTTCGACATGCTATAGTATGACTTTTCATGAAATTTTTCGAAATTTTAAACTGAGTTTTTTTTCCACCAAATTAATCGACAGACTATACTATGCCTTTTTTCATGAACATTTTCGACATTCTATACTATGGCATTTTTTTACGAATATTTTCGACATTTGTTCACGAAAATTTTCGAAATTTCAAACTGAGTTTTCTTTCCACCAAACTAATTGACAGACTATACTATGCCTTTTTTCATGAAAATTTTCGACATTCTATACTATGACATTTTTTTACGAATATTTTCGGCATGCTATAGTATGACTTTTTTCATGAAAATTTTCGAAATTGTAAACTGGGTTTTTTTTCCACCAAATTAATCCACAGACTATACTATGCCTTTTTTCATGAAAATTTTCGACATTCTATACTATGACATTTTTTTACGAATATTTTCGACATTTGTTCACGAAAATTTTCGACATGCTATAGTATGACTTTTCATGAAAATTTTTGAAATTTTAAACTGAGTTTTTTTTCCACCAAGTTAATCGACAGACTATACTATGCCTTTTTTCATGAAAATGTTCGACATTCTATACTATGACATTTTTTTACGAATATTTTCGACATTTGTTCACGAATATTTTCGACATGCTATAGTATGACTTTTCATGAAAATTTTCGACATTCTATACTATGACATTCTTTTACGAATATTTCGGCATGCTATAGTATGACTTTTTTCATGAAAATTTTCGAAATTTTAAACTGGGTTTTTTTTCCACCAAATTAATCCACAGACTATACTATGCCTTTTTTCATGAAAATTTTCGACATTCTATACTATGACATTTTTTTACGAATATTTTCGACATTTGTTCACGAAAATTTTCGACATGCTATAGTATGACTTTTCATGAAAATTTTCGAAATTTTAAACTGAGTTTTTTTTCCACCAAATTAATCGACAGACTATACTATGCCTTTTTTCATGAAAATTTTCGACATTCTATACTATGATATTTTTTTACGAATATTTTCATGAAAAAGTCATACTATAGCATGTCGAAAATATTCGTAAAAAAATGTCATAGTATAGAATGTTGAAAATTTTCATGAAAAAAGGCATAGTATAGTCTGTCGATTAATTTGGTGGAAAAAAAACTCAGTTTAAAATTTCGAAAATTTTCATGAAAAGTCATACTATAGCATGTCTTTTTCATGAAAATTGACGAAATTTTAAAATGAGTTTTTTTTCCACCAAATTAATCGACAGACTATACTATGCCTTTTTTCATGAAAATTTTCGACATTCTATACTATGACATTTTTTTACGAATATTTTCATGAAAAAAGTCATACTATAGCATGTCGAAAATATTCGTAAAAAAATGTCATAGTATAGAATGTCGAAAATTTTCATGAAAAAAGGCATAGTATAGTCTGTCGATTAATTTGGTGGAAAAAAAACAGTTTAAAATTTCGAAAATTTTCATGAAAAGTCATACTATAGCATGTCGAAAATTTTAGTGAACAAATGTCGAAAATATTCGTAAAAAAATGTCATAGTATAGAATGTCGAAAATGTCCATGAAAAAAGGCATAGTATAGTCGGTCGATTAATTTGGTGGAAAAAAAACTCAGTTTAAAATTTCAAAAATTTTCATGAAAAGTCATACTATAACATGTCGAAAATTTTTGTGAACAAATGTCGAAAATATTCGTAAAAAAATGTCATAGTATAGAATGTCGAAAAATTTCATGAAAAAAGGCATAGTATAGTCTGTCGATTAATTTGGTGGAAAAAAAACTTTAAAATTTCGAAAATTTTCATGAAAAGTCATACTATAGCATGTCGAAAATTTTCGTGAACAAATGTCGAAAATATTTGTAAAAAAATGTCATAGTAAAGAATGTCGAAAAATTTCATGAAAAAAGGCATAGTATAGTCAAAAAAACTCAGTTTAAAATTTCGAAAATTTTCATGAAAAGTCATACTATAGCATGTCGAAAGTGGCGCCTACAGCTCAGCACCGGCAAGACCGTTACAGCAGCATACCATCTCCACAACAGAGACGCCAAGAGGGAACTGGAGGTATACGCTGACCACAAACGTCTGGAGTCCCAGCAAGCCCCTAAATACTTTGGTGTGCGTCTGGATCGGACACTGTCCTTCAAACAACACCTCGAAGATGTCAGGGCAAAGACAACATCAAGGGTCGCGCTGATCCATCGCCTCGCTGGCACAACCTGGGGAGCCACTGCCAAGACACTACGGATATCCACCCAAGCCCTGGTCTTCTCAGCAGCGGAGTACTGTGCCCCAGTCTGGAGCAGAAGTCCACATGCAAAAAAGGTGGTTGTGGCTATCAACAACGCCCTCCGGATCATCACTGGATGCCTGAAGCCCACCCCTGTCGTCCTGTTGCCAGTCCTTGCAGGAATCGCACCGGCTGGCCTACGACGAGAGGCTGCCACTCTTGCCCTAGCAAGGAAAGCATGGAAGCATGACTGGCACATCCTCCATAACACCACAAAGACAGCAGCTCCTCTGAACAGACTCAAGTCCCGCCACCCCTACAACAAGGCGGCACAAGAGATGCTCCATTCCACCACTGAGGGCCTGTCCAAAAATGGATGGCTGGCGGCAGCTTGGAAGCAGGAGTGGGAGAGGGCTGGGCCAACCCGCATCCATCACTACATCTTGGATCCAGGAGATGGCGCCACAGGAGACGATCTTCCACGCCAGCAGTGGACTCTGCTGAACCGTCTACGAACTGGGGTCGGTCGCTTCAAATCTTCAATGAAGAAGTGGGGCCTGGCAGACAGCGCTGCATGCGAGTGTGGTGCCCCTGAACAGACTGTCGAGCATATTATGACCACCTGCCCCCTATACAGACCACCCTCGGAAGCCAGCCTCTTTGACGTGGGACCAGAGACAAGGGCATGGCTACAAGACACTGAGTTGGACCTCTGATGTTACACGAAAGAAGAAGCATGTCGAAAATTTTCGTGAACAGATGTCGAAAATATTCGTAAAAAAATGTCATAGTATAGAATGTCTAAAATTTTCATGAAAAAAGGCATAGTATAGTCTGTCGATTAATTTGATGGAAAAAAAAATGAGTTTAAAATTTCGAAAATTTTCATGAAAAGTCATACTATAGCATGTCGAAAATTTTAGTGAAAAGATGTCGAAAATATTCGTAAAAAAATGTCATAGTATAGAATGTCGAAAATGTTCATGAAAAAAGGCATAGTATAGTCTGTCGATTAATTTGGTGGAAAAAAAACTCAGTTTAAAATTTTGAAAATTTTTAGGAAAAGTCATACTATAGCATGTCGAAAATGTTCGTGAACAGATGTCAAAAATATTCGTAAAAAAATGTCATAGTATAGAATGTCGAAAATTTCCATGAAAAAAGGCATAGTATAGTCTGTCGATTAATTTGGTGGAAAAAAAATCATTTTAAAATTTCGAAAATTTTCATGAAAAGTCATACTATAGCATGTCGAAAATTTTCGTGAACAAATGTCGAAAATATTCGTAAAAAAATGTCATAGTATAGCATGTCGAAAATGTTCGTGAACAGATGTCAAAAATATTCGTAAAAAAATGTCATACTATAGAATGTCGAAAATTTCCATGAAAAAAGGCATAGTATAGTCTGTCGATTAATTTGGTGGAAAAAAAACTCAGTTTAAAATTTCGAAAATTTTCATGAAAAGTCATACTATAGCATGTCAAACATTTTCGTGAACAAATGTCGAAAATATTCGTAAAAAAATGTCATAGTATAGAATGTTGAAAATGTTCATGAAAAAAGGCATAGTATAGTCTCGATTAATTTGGTGGAAAAAAAACTCAGTTTAAATTTTCGTCAATTTTCATGAAAAGTCATACTATACTATGACTTTTTTTTGAAAATGTCGAAATTTTAAACTGAGTTTTTTTTCCACCAAATGAATCGACAGACTATACTATGCCTTTTTTCATTAAAATTTTCAACATTCTATACTATGACATTTTTTTACGAATATTTTCGAAAATTTTCATGAAAAAAGTCATGCCAAAAATATTCGTAAAAAATTGTCATAGTATAGAATGTCGAAAATTTTAATGAAAAAAGGCATAGTATAGTCTGTCGATTCATTTGGTGGAAAAAAAACTCAGTTTAAAATTTCGACATTTTCAAAAAAAAGTCATAGTATAGTATGACTTTTCATGAAAATTGACGAAAATTTAAACTGAGTTTTTTTTCCACCAAATGAATCGACAGACTATACTATGCCTTTTTTCAATAACATTTTCGACATTCTATACTATGACATTTTTTACGAATATTTTCGAAAATTTTCATGAAAAAAGTCATGTCAAAAATATTCGTAAAAAATTGTCATAGTATAGAATGTCGAAAATTTTAATGAAAAAAGGCATAGTATAGTCTGTCGATTAATTTGATGGAAAAAAAACTCAGTTTAAAATTTCGAAAATTTTCATGAAAAGTCATACTATAGCATGTCAAACATTTTCGTGAACAAATGTCGAAAATATTCGTAAAAAAATGTCATAGTATAGAATGTTGAAAATGTTCATGAAAAAAGGCATAGTATAGTCTCGATTAATTTGGTGGAAAAAAAACAGTTTCAAATTTCGAAAATTTTCATGAAAAGTCATACTATAGCATGTCGAAAATTTTCGTGAACAAATGTCGAAAATATTCGTAAAAAAATGTCAGAATAGAATGTCGAAAATTTTCATGAAAAAAGGCATAGTATAGTGTGTCGATTAATTTGGTGGAAAAAAAACTCAGTTTAAAATTTCGAAAATTTTCATGAAAAGTCATACTATAGCATGTCTTTTTCATGAAAATTGACGAAATTTTAAAATGAGTTTTTTTTCCACCAAATTAATCGACAGACTATACTATGCCTTTTTTCATGAAAATTTTCGACATTCTATACTATGACATTTTTTTACGAATATTTTCATGAAAAAAGTCATACTATAGCATGTCGAAAATATTCGTAAAAAAAGGCATAGTATAGTCAAAAAAACTCAGTTTAAAATTTCGAAAATTTTCATGAAAAGTCATACTATAGCATGTCGAAAGTGGCGCCTACAGCTCAGCACCGGCAAGACCGTTACAGCAGCATACCATCTCCACAACAGAGACGCCAAGAGGGAACTGGAGGTATACGCTGACCACAAACGTCTGGAGTCCCAGCAAGCCCCTAAATACTTTGGTGTGCGTCTGGATCGGACACTGTCCTTCAAACAACACCTCGAAGATGTCAGGGCAAAGACAACATCAAGGGTCGCGCTGATCCGTCGCCTCGCTGGCACAACCTGGGGAGCCACTGCCAAGACACTACGGATATCCACCCAAGCCCTGGTCTTCTCAGCAGCGGAGTACTGTGCCCCAGTCTGGAGCAGAAGTCCACATGCAAAAAAGGTGGTTGTGGCTATCAACAACGCCCTCCGGATCATCACTGGATGCCTGAAGCCCACCCCTGTCGTCCTGTTGCCAGTCCTTGCAGGAATCGCATCGGCTGGCCTACGACGAGAGGCTGCCACTCTTGCCCTAGCAAGGAAAGCATGGAAGCATGACTGGCACATCCTCCATAACACCACAAAGACAGCAGCTCCTCTGAAGAGACTCAAGTCCCGCCACCCCTGCAACAAGGCGGCACAAGAGATGCTCCATTCCACCACTGAGGGCCTGTCCAAAAATGGATGGCTGGCGGCAGCTTGGAAGCAGGAGTGGGAGAGGGCTGGGCCAACCCGCATCCATCACTACATCTTGGATCCAGGAGATGGCGCCACAGGAGACGATCTTCCACGCCAGCAGTGGACTCTGCTGAACCGTCTACGAACTGGGGTCGGTCGCTTCAAATCTTCAATGAAGAAGTGGGGCCTGGCAGACAGCGCTGCATGCGAGTGTGGTGCCCCTGAACAGACTGTCGAGCATATTATGACCACCTGCCCCCTATACAGACCACCCTCGGAAGCCAGCCTCTTTGACGTGGGACCAGAGACAAGGGCATGGCTACAAGACACTGAGTTGGACCTCTGATGTTACACGAAAGAAGAAGCATGTCGAAAATTTTCGTGAACAGATGTCGAAAATATTCGTAAAAAAATGTCATAGTATAGAATGTCTAAAATTTTCATGAAAAAAGGCATAGTATAGTCTGTCGATTAATTTGATGGAAAAAAAACTCAGTTTAAAATTTCGAAAATTTTCATGAAAAGTCATACTATAGCATGTCAAACATTTTCGTGAACAAATGTCGAAAATATTCGTAAAAAAATGTCATAGTATAGAATGTTGAAAATGTTCATGAAAAAAGGCATAGTATAGTCTCGATTAATTTGGTGGAAAAAAAACAGTTTAAAATTTCGAAAATTTTCATGAAAAGTCATACTATAGAAATGTCGAAAATTTTCGTGAACAAATGTCGAAAATATTTGTAAAAAAATGTCAGAATAGAATGTCGAAAATTTTCATGAAAAAAGGCATAGTATAGTGTGTCGATTAATTTGGTGGAAAAAAAACTCAGTTTAAAATTTCGAAAATTTTCATGAAAAGTCATACTATAGCATGTCGAAAATTTTCGTGAAAAGATGTCGAAAATATTCGTAAAAAAATGTCATAGTATAGAATGTCGAAAATGTTCATGAAAAAAGGCATATTATAGTCTGTCGATTAATTTGGTTGAAAAAAAATCATTTTAAAATTTCGAAAATTTTTATGAAAAGTCATACTATAGCATGTCGAAAATTTTCGTGAACAAATGTCGAAAATATTCGTAAAAAAATGTCATAGTATAGAATGTCTAAAATTTTCATGAAAAAAGGTATAGTATAGTCTGTCGATTAATTTGGTGAAAAAAAAAATCAGTTTAAAATTTCGAAAATTTTCATGAAAAGTCATACTATAGCATGACAAAAATTTTCGTGAACAAATGTCGAAAATATTCGTAGAAAAATGTCACAGTATAGAATGTCGAAAATTTTAATGAAAAAAGGCATAGTATAGTCTGTCGATTCATTTGGTGGAAAAAAAACTCAGTTTAAAATTTCGACATTTTCATGAAAAAAGTCATAGTAAAGTATGACTTTTCATGAAAATTGACGAAAATTTAAACTGAGTTTTTTTTCCACCAAATTAATCGACAGACTATACTATGCCTGTTTTCATGAAAATTTTCGACATTCTATACTATGACATTTTTTTACGAATATTTTCGACATGCTATAGTATGACTTTTTTCATGAAAATATTCGTAAAAAAATGTCATAGTATAGAATGTCGAAAATTTTAATGAAAAAAGGCATAGTATAGTCTGTCGATTCATTTGGTGGAAAAAAAACTCAGTTTAAAATTTCGACATTTTCATGAAAAAAGTCATAGTAAAGTATGACTTTTCATGAAAATTGACGAAAATTTAAACTGAGTTTTTTTTCCACCAAATTAATCGACAGACTATACTATGCCTGTTTTCATGAACATTTTCGACATTCTATACTATGACATTTTTTTACGAATATTTTCGACATGCTATAGTATGACTTTTTTCATGAAAATATTCGTAAAAAAATGTCATAGTATAGAATGTCGAAAATTTTAATGAAAAAAGGCATAGTATAGTCTGTCGATTCATTTGGTGGAAAAAAAACTCAGTTTAAAATTTCGACATTTTCATGAAAAAAGTCATAGTAAAGTATGACTTTTCATGAAAATTGACGAAAATTTAAACTGAGTTTTTTTTCCACCAAATTAATCGACAGACTATACTATGCCTGTTTTCATGAACATTTTCGACATTCTATACTTTTTTTGAATTTTTTACGAAT
>CAKAOJ020000008.1:4630000-4722500 GCA_916701645.2 Sebastolobus alascanus
AGGTGCTGGCTCTGTGTAGGTGCTGGCTCTGTATAGGGCTAGCTCTGTATAGGGCTGGCTCTGTGTAGGTGCTGGCTCTGTATAGGTGCTGGCTCTGTGTAGGTGCTGGCTCTGTATAGGGCTGGCTCTGTATAGGGCTGGCTCTGTATAGGGCTGCTTCTGTATAGGGCTGGCTCTGTATAGGTGCTGGCTCTGTATAGGTGCTGGCTCTGTATAGGTGCTGGCTCTGTATAGGGCTGGCTCTGTATAGGTACTGGCTCTGTGTAGGTGCTGGCTCTGTATAGGGCTGGCTCTGTGTAGGGCTGGCTCTGTATAGGGCTGGCTCTGTATAGGTGCTGGCTCTGTGTAGGTGCTGGCTCTGAAATGTTTAGTTTGTTCATTCAATCAGGCCTAAGCCAAAAATCGATAATAAATATCATTATAAATAAATGAATATTCTAGTCAGTGCCTTTATTGTTGTTTGTCACCAGGTGGACGTTGAAAAGCCGGAGGAGGTGAGGCTGATCGATCTGGATGAGACTCACAGTGGAGAGCACACAGTCTTTATCATGCCCCCTGAGGAACCACAGGAACCTGACGGGTCCGAGTGTCCCGCCCTCTACAGGTTAGGGTTAGGGTTAGGTACAGGATATTAAATTATAAGTCCCGCCCTCTACAGGTAGAGGATATTAAATTATAAGTCCCGCCCTCTACAGGTACAAGATATTAAATGAGGGTCTGTCTTTAACATTAAATATGCTGATATGATTTTCCTTCCATATATTCAGTTATGAAACATTCCCTACCCTGAAGCCGGAGCTCTTTGACCGGCCCCAGGACCAGCTCCGGGTACCAGCTAAGGGCAGCGCCCCTAGCAGCCCCGCCCCCCGCCGCACCAAACAGGTACACCAACACACAGCTTTTAAAATGTGTATATATAGTATATATATATATATATATATATATTAGGGCTGCCAATCCATTAAAATATTTAATCGCAATTAATCACATGATTGTCCATAGTTAATCGGGATTAATCGCAAATTAATCTCACATTTTTTATCTGTTCTAAATGTACCTTAAAGGGAGATTTGTCAATTATTTAATACTCTTATCAACATGGGAGTGGACAAATATGCTGCTTTATGTAAATGTATGTATATATTTATTATTGTAAATCAATTAACAACACAAAACAATGACAGATATTGTCCAGAATTGCGTATCTAACGTATATTACTACTTATAAAGGGAACCAGTATTTGGTGGTTTTACTCTGTGACCCAGCTGTCCCTGTTAACAGGCTTCTGGTGGATCATCTCATTTTAATGAATAATTATTAATATTTCACTGCTCATCCAACATTCAGAAGCCACAGACTGTGTGAATGTGAAATTATTTTTAGATCTCTGGAAGATAAAGACCAGTTTAATGTTGGGGATGAGATAGGAGCTAGTCTAGTTATTAAGAAATATTAAAGATAATTATTAATATTAATCAAAGTTAAATTAACAAATAATCAATATATATTAATAATAACGGGGCACCAAATTATGTTGGAACACAAGCTTAAAAGATATTAAAATGGCTATCAAAAGTAGTTAATAATTATCAAAATAATTATTAATTATATTGAATAATATGATTTAATGTATGTTAAATCATCCTCGGGGCACCACTCACCACAGAGAAAATGATAACCAATTAATACAGTCTCATAAAGTATACTAAACCATCAATTTGGAACTCTGATTAATAATTGAATTAACAACCAGAGCTATGTCTCGTGTTGAGATGTTTTGTTCCAGACAGGATAACCGCATATTTCAGAACTTTCTCCAACATTCAGCTCCGAGGAATCAAAGAATAAAAACGGAACGGTTCTTCACATTAAGAGCAGTAACAGGCTGATAGAGGAAACCCAGAAGGTCATGGAAGGTCTCATAGGAAGTATCTGTGACGTGAACACCTGAGTATATCTGATGTGTCTTTAACCTCCCAGGAGATCAAGTTGGCCCAGAAGCGAGCCCAGAAGTACTCTGCGGTGCCGGACATGTGGTCCAAGTGCCTGCTGGGTCACTGTTACGGCCTCTGGTTCATCTACCTGCCCACCTTCGTTCGGGCGGAGACCGCCAAGGTGCGCGCGCTGCACACGGCCTACGATGTCCTCAAACACATGGAGAACCGCAAGGTGGTGCTGCCGGACGAGGTGAGACGCTCGCAGGTCAAAGGTCACTGCTTCTTCGGTCCGGGGTGTTTCCTCCTGTTTCTACTCTACTCTGTTTGAGTCCTTTTCTAGTCCTTCAGGAACCTGAACTTTAAGACCTGAGAGTCTTCGTCCGGGGTGTTTCCTCCTGTTTCTGCTCTATTCTAATAACGGATGTTCCAGGTTTCAGGACGTTCTGCTGCCAGAACAGTGTTCATCAGTCCATTTATTCATCTATTTGTCTTTCACATTGTTTTGGCTACGTTTTGAATGTGTTGAGTTGAATGTCTATTGTTGTGTTGGTTGTATTCAGACAGAACCAGAAGCTGGACCAGCTGGTGGATGGTACTTTATGAGTGTCTGTTGTTGTGTGTGTTCCAGGTGTGTTACCGGATCCTGATGCAGCTGTGTGGTCAGTACGGTCAGCCGGTCCTCGCCGTTCGAGTCCTGCTGGAGATGAAGAAGGCTGGAATCACACCCAACACCATCACCTACGGATACTACAACAAGGTCTACACACACACACACACACAGTATATATATGCTATATATATACAGTATATATATATACTGTATATATACAGTATATATACAGTAATATAAATACACTGAATATTCAGATGAGTGGACCAAGATGGATGTGATCACAGATGTCATCAGTTATGTCATCAGGCGTCCTCTGTCCTCAGGCCGTGCTGGAGAGCAAGTGGCCGTCCACCAATCAGGGAGGACGTCTCCGCTGGGCCAAGCTGAGGAACGTCCTATTGGCTGTGGCTCAGTTCAGGCAGCCAATCAAACGGCGGCAGAAGAGCGGATCAATGGGGTCACAAGGAGGTCAGAAAATATTCACTTCTATACTTTTACTTTACTGCAGTATTTCTACATCTACTCCACTATATCTCATATAGTATTTTATACTCCACTACATCTCATATAGTACTTTATACTGTACTACATCTCAGAGGTAAATATAGTACTTTATACTGTACTACATCTCTGAGGTAAATATAGTACTTTATATTGTACTACATCTCAGAGGTAAATATAGTACTTTATACTGTACTACATCTCAGAGGTAAATATAGTACTTTATACTGTACTACATCTCTGAGGTAAATATAGTACTTTATACTGTACTACATCTTAGAGGTAAATATAGTACTTTATACTACACTACATCTCCGAGGTTAATATAGTACTTTATACTACACTACATCTCATATAGTACTTTATACTCTACTACATTTCATATTGTACTTTTTACTCTACATGTGAATCTCCAAACGTGTTGATGTTGAATTTGAATTAATTTGTTGAATTAATATGAATCTTTAAGATGAAGATGAACAAATAAATGATGACATCATAATTAGTTTTTCTCGTTAATAGAAGCGATGATGACATCATAATCAGTTTGTTTTCTCGTTAATAGAAGCGATGATGCCATCATAATTAGTTTGTTGTCTCTCTAATAGAAGCGATGATGGACTACGATCAGAGGCCCCGCCCCCTCTCCACTCTGATTCGTCAGTCCAGTTGGAGCGGCCTGTCGGAAAGCTCCAGTCACGAGTCTCTGACGGGCTCACTGATGAAGAGTAGCAGTCTGAACAGCTTGAAGATGCCCACTGACAGTAAGAGACTCATCATCATGTGACATCATCACGTCCTCCTCTTCCTCACCTTCACTCATCATCATGTGATCCTCTCTGACATCTTCTATTACTGTCTGACACCCTCTCTTCTGTCCATCACATCCTCCTCTCCCTCACCTTCACTCAGATAGAGTTAGTTAATAGTTAGCGTTAGATAATAATTAGCGTTAGATAATAATTAGCGTTAGATAATGCCTCATTTGCATATTTAAAGATCACATTTCAGAGAACTTGTAATATAACAACTGATTGTGTTGATGTTTCATGGTGATATCTGTTAGTTACTGTAAATATTTGACCCTCGTCTCCAGCTGTTCGTTTCCATTTTAAAGGACTGTTGAGTCGTTGAGTGCAGCAGTATTTATAATTAAATTAATGAAATATTAAATAAATATATAGCCATAACTCCTCTGTCTCCTGTCTGTCCCTCAGAGGTGAAGCTCTGTAAGAAGTCCGTCCTCTGTAACGCAGGGACCAACGTCTCCCGTAAGCCTCCGATGGGACCCAGAGACGCCCTCACGCCGCAGCCGCCGCCGCCACCGCCCCCCGGTGGCGTTCTGGTTCGGCGGAGTCAGGTCTGCCTCTCCACCTTCTACAGAGAGTGTGCCGAGTCGGCCGACTCGGAGCTGGACTGCAGCTGCCAGCCGGCAGAGAGAGACGGCAGGTAGGTTTATTATATTATAATATTTTATTAATGGATCTGAACTCGCCTCATATTTCATATTTTAGCCTCGGATCAATGATTTCTCTCTTTGATAAGGCTCTAATCAGTTTATTTAAAGATGCCGTTATAATGGCATTATTATGCCGTTATTATGCCGTTATTATACCGTAATGGCGTTAATATAGCGTTAATTTTGACAGCCCTAGTTAAAACAGGTGTTTTAATTTCAAAGCAGGAGAAGTGACATCATAACTATGAAACGTGCTTCCATTCTGTATACCTCACCCGGTCCATCTGGTGACCTTTGACCCGCAGACCTGTCGGGACGCGAGACTCGACCGGCAGAAATAAAGCGGTAGACGAGAACTACAACAACGTCTCGTCTCCGAGCCGAGGAGGTCTGGCGGGGAAACTCCAGCAGCTTCTCACGCCGACGAGACACAGAGTGTCTGTTCGCCGAGCCGCCAGCGTGGACGACCGGCGCCCCGGAGGAGGAGGGATAGGACGAAGGGTGTCTGAACAGAGGCAGTCCAGGAAAGCTCAAGTGGCTGAAACTCTGCTGAAAGCCAAGGATAGGCTGGTCAGCGCTACCTCAGAGGTCTGATCGCTTTATTTATTTTTATTTTATTTTATTATTTTTATATATAGAGAGAGAGAGAGATATTGATCTCTGTGTTAAAGGTTAAACATGTTAGAGCTGGTCAGCGCTACCTCAGAGGTCTGATCGCTTTACTCTCATCTAGCTTCAGCTGGTAGATATACTATATATATATATATATATATATATATATATATATATATATATATATATATATACTGTATCTATATACACAGTAGATAGATACAGTATACTGTATATCTATCTATATATATAGATAGATAAAGTATACTGTATATATCTATATCTATATATAGATATAGATATATATATACTGTATATATATTGATCTCTGTGTTAAAGGGTTAAAGGTTAAACATGTTTGTTAGAGCCGGAATTTCATTTCATTTCTTGGTGTCACAGTTTGATTTAGAATCGATTCTGACTCCTGATCAGTGAATTGATCAGGAGAAACACATCTGGTAGATAAACTAATAAACACGCCAACAGTCCTTCTTTGAAGATGATGAAATAATGAGTGAGTAACTCTCAGATATCAAGTTATTAGCAAATACATGAAATCTCCAATATATACAAAAATGTATCCTATCAACTTAAACAGAAATCTGTTGAATATATATATATATATATATATATATATATATACAGTATATATATATTTATATTTATATATATTTATATATATATATAAATATTGTTGCAGAGATAAAAGAGGTTTTGAATTAGCTTGAGTCTACCCACAATGCTTCACTTATTCCTGTGTAATATCTCCCATATGATGTGCCTCAGGTTACTGCTTCCTGTGGAGACTGTAGATGTACAGTATACAGTATATAATGATGTGTAGATGTTAATGTGTGTGAGCTGCAGACTGTCAGCAACATGACAACAGGAAGCAGAAGATTTAGATTGAACTGTAAAGTCCTGTTGCTGATGTTGAGTAGACAGTTATTAATATTCAGCTGTATTATCATCTACACCATGTTTATCTACAGCTGTATTATCATCTAAATGTCGTCTTCTCTCAGAGTTCGTTGTCTGTAGGAAGTGACCTCGACTTGATGGACATGCCCAGTCCAGCCTATCCTCTGCGCCGGTCCTGGGACGCCAACCAAGACGGGACGGGGCTCGAGGTAAACTGGTCCTCAGATAGACCGATGAGTCGTTACCGTTGTCTCCCTTTACTTTATCCTTTAAACTCGGCTACATTCATATGACAGCTGTAGTTCCTTCCTGTCCAGGTCAAACCAGCTGTGTCCAGATGTGTTGGTGTTGAATGTTTGTGATGAACTGAAGGATGAAGAGTAAATCCTCCTCTTCCTCCTCCTGAAGGATGAAGAGTAAATCTTCCTCTTCCTCCTCCTGAAGGATAAAGAGTAAATCTTCCTCTTCCTCCTCCTGAAGGATGAAGAGTAAATCCTCCTCTTCCTCCTCCTGAAGGATGAAGAGTAAAACCTCCTCTTCCTCCTGAAGCTAAATAAACTCTGAAACAGTAGGAGTACTTTTACTGCAGTAACGGGTCTGAACTTGTCCCCTGTCGATGCAGGACTTGTACTAGTAGTGTAGTGTTTTCCCAGTGTAGTAGGAGTACTTTTACTGCAGTAACGGGTCTGAACTTGTCCCCTGTCTATGCAGGACTTGTACTAGTAGTGTAGTGTTTTCCCGGTGTAGTAGGAGTACTTTTACTGCAGTAATGGGTCTGAATACTTGTCCCCTGTCTATGCAGGACTTGTACTAGTAGTGTAGTGTTTTCCCGGTGTAGTAGGAGTACTTTTACTGCAGTAGTGGGTCTGAATACTTGTCCCCTGTCTGTGTCCAGGTGCTGATGTCCAGCTGCTCTCTGTGTCGCAGCTGTAACTCGTTGGTTTACGACGAGGAGATCATGGCCGGCTGGACGTCGGACGACTCCAACCTGAACTCGTCCTGCCCGTTCTGCGGCGCGTCCTTCGTCCCCTTCCTGAGCGCCGAGATCTGTGACCTCGGACCTGTCGGCAGGTAACCACTTCACCGGGGAACCACATCTGTCACAACACCCTCTACATGACATCTGACAGATACGCTGCGCTGCATTAAAGCAGTATATATATCCTTTATATATACTGTATAAATATACTATATATAGTTCTCTCAGGGTGACTCCCGCTGGTGGAAAGTCACTAAGTACATTTACTCAAGTACTGTACTTAAGTACAGTTTTCAGGTACTTGTACTTTACTAAAGTATTGCTATTTTATGCAGCTTGATACTTCTACTCCACTACATCTCAGAGGGAGATGAAGATATTATCAGGCAGCCTGACCTTTAGTCCCCACCCCCGGATCCAGTCTCTGCTAACGTCACTTTGTGGTCTTGTCTCAGCGTGGAACGCACCAATTGGAACGTGGAGGACGAGGTGGAGAGCGCTGTGAGGCCCCCCGGTGGTCAGGACGCCGCCCTGCGACACCAGTGTAACGGTCTGAGTGAAGACTCCAGCTCCGAGACCAGCAGCTACTCGGAGAACAGCAGAACCACCACGGTAACGCCACGCACTTTAAATGTCTCTGTCTGTCCTCTCGTCCTCCACTTCTTGTCCCCGTCCCGCTGACGGCCTCTGACGACCCCCCCCCCCTCAGGGCTCATCGGTGTGCGGCGCCCCCCAGGTGACGGTGGCCTACCTGAGCCCTCTGGTACTGAGGAAGGAGCTGGAGAGTCTGCTGGAGAACGAGGGCGAGGCGGTCCTGGCGCAGCCTCAGTTCCTGGACAACCACTCCATCATCTTCTGGAACCTGGTCTGGTACTTCCAGCGCCTCGGTCTCCCCAATAACCTGCTGCAGCTGGTCAGAGCCTCGCCGCTGGTCAGCCAGCTCACACAGGTACCATCAACGTGTACAGCAGTACTACTGCGGTAGTGGACAGTAGTATTTAAATTATTTTAGTAGTCTTACTGTGGTAGTAGACAGTAGTATTTTAGTAGTCTTACTGTGGTAGTAGACAGTAGTGCTTTAGTAGTCTTACTGTGGTAGTAGACTAGTATTTTAGTAGTCTTACTGTGGTAGTAGTAAGTAGTATTTTAGTAGTCTTACTGTGGTAGTAGACAGTAGTACTTTAGTAGTCTTACTGTGGTGGTAGACTAGTATTTTAGTAGTCTTACTGTGGTAGTAGTCAGTAGTATTTTAGTAGTCTTACCGTGGTAGTAGACAGTAGTACTTTAGTAGTCTTACTGTGGTAGTAGACACTAGTACTTTAGTAGTCTTACTGTGGTAGTAGACAGTAGTACTTTAGTAGTCTTACTGTGGTAGTAGACAGTAGTATTTTAGCAGTCTTACTGTGGTAGTAGACCGTAGTACTTTAGTAGTCTTACTGTGGTAGTAGACAGTAGTACTTTAGTAGTCTTACTGTGGTAGCAGACAGTAGTACTTTAGTAGTCTTACTGTGGTAGTAGACAGTAGTACTTTAGTAGTCTTACTGTGGTAGTAGACCGTAGTACTTTAGTAGTCTTACTGTGGTAGTAGACAGTAGTACTTTAGTAGTCTTACTGTGGTAGTAGACAGTAGTACTTTAGTAGTCTTACTGTGGTAGCAGACAGTAGTACTTTAGTAGTCTTACTGTGGTAGTAGACAGTAGTACTTTAGTAGTCTTACTGTGGTAGTAGACCGTAGTACTTTAGTAGTCTTACTGTGGTAGTAGACCGTAGTACTTTAGTAGTCTTACTGTGGTAGTAGACAGTAGTACTTTAGTAGTCTTACTGTGGTAGTAGACCGTAGTACTTTAGTAGTCTTACTGTGGTAGTAGACAGTAGTACTTTAGTAGTCTTACTGTGGTAGCAGACAGTAGTACTTTAGTAGTCTTACTGTGGTAGTAGACAGTAGTACTTTAGTAGTCTTACTGTGGTAGTAGACCGTAGTACTTTAGTAGTCTTACTGTGGTAGTAGACAGTAGTACTTTAGTAGTCTTACTGTGGTAGTAGACAGTAGTACTTTAGTAGTCTTACTGTGGTAGTAGACAGTAGTACTTTAGTAGTCTTACTGTTGTGTGTTTCCCAGTCGGAGAACTCGGCCGTGAGGGTGAGGCTCCTCTGGGACACCCTGACCCCCGACATCGACCAGTGGCCCCCCCTCTACATCCTCTGGAGGATCCACGGTGAGACAAAGACTCAGCGAACACTCTCTGAATCACAGCAACAAGAACTCTTTAACTCCGCCCCCCTTCCTCCACCAGGTGGCATCCCGATGAGGAGCTACAGCTGGCGGAAACACAACCACCCGTTCACGCTGTCCTTCCTGGAGGAGGTGCTGCGCTGGGTCGGCATGAACGAGGTGCACAAAGCCGTCACCCTCTTCCTGGACACGCTGGCCAAACAGCCGGGCGCCGCCTGGACGCAGAGGTAGGGGTCAGGTGGAGGTGTGTTGCTTGGCGTGGTGACGATGTTGCTCCACGAGTTTTGGTTGCCAATTCGCTGAAGGCCAAATCTCTCTGGTGCCTCATCATATATTTTCTGAGTCGTGGGCCTACTAACCAATAAAGATATGTTAAATGACAGATAATCAATCAAGGTCCAAATAAACTACTTCACTAATACTTTTGTACTTTTACTTAAGTAAAGTTTTGAATGCAGGACTTCTTCTTTAAACCATAATCTAAGTTTTTATGTGGTGAAGTGACTGTTGAATTGTTGGTGGGTGTTTTGTGTTTTTCAGGAGTTTGTACAGAGAGTTCCTCTTCCTCACTCTGGCAGCGATGGGCAAAGACCACGTCGGTAAGACTGACTGACTCTCACCGTCTCCTAACGGGACGCCATGCCAACAAGCCGACATCAGATTGTTTCAGTGTGTCTCAGTGAGGATTTCCTAACCTGCTCCGCGAGATGTGTCGCTGGTTAACAACCACTCGCCCTGTTTGTCACACCTGTTCCACCTCCAACATATTCTCATTGGTCAGAATCAACGCTGACGTCCTGACGTTTCTGTTTTCTATATGGATGAAAATATCTCAGTGTACAAATCACAAAAATGAATCATCCAAGCTGAGGAAATGATTAGAGCTTGAATAAATAACTTAGACGCTCATTTTCAGAGGGAGAAATCATGAAACAAGACGTCATCCCTTCGTAGTAACGCTCCAGAGTGTCAGGATGCAACAGATTCATGTTGTTTTAATCATAACATCAGACTGAAGGTCACTGAGTAGTTAAAGGGTAATGACACTAACCAGATATTCGTCCCAGGAAAGGAGGTTGATTTTGGCGAGAATTCCCCGGAGACATCGGGAGCTCAGTTCCCATATTTGACCCTCGTCCCCACTGAAGGAGCAGCTGCGTGTTTAAGTCAGTGTGATCAACACAAAGGCAGCGTTTTAACCCCTTACTCTCTCTCCCTGCAGCTGCGTTCGATAAGAAGTACAAGGCGGCGTACTCGCGGCTCAGCGGCACTCTGGGTCGAGAGGAGCTACGTAAGAAGCGAGCTCAGCCTCCCAGCCCCAAAGCCGTCGACTGCAGACGCAGCTTCCACCCGCCGCTTGAATGCTGACGGCGTCCCTGATGAGTCCTGCAGCACCGATCCCTGTGAGGGGGGACGAGGAGAACCGGTAAACCCAGGACCCCCGCTACCTTCCTCTGCTCGTTCTCTTCACCTCTCTGCTGCCTCCTGGTGGACGTCAGGGGGGGACGAGGAGAATCGGTAAACCCAGGACCCCCGCTGCCTTCCTCTGCTCGTTGTCTTCACCTCTCTGCTGCCTCCTGGTGGACGGCGGAGTGACACGCTCCTTCCTGTCCTCTGTAGCTCCGTTTGCCTCGTCGATGTCAATCCAGCAGCTCTTTGTTTTCATCTAAGATCCTGAAAGTTGATGCGGCTGCAGCAGACGGAGCTGATCTGGACTCTGCAGACTGTGCATCCTGAGCCGAGGTCTATGCATCGGTCTGTAACGTCTGAAGGAAGCTCGGGTTGGTGCATGTCCAGACGGATCCGCTGTGTCGCTGTCAACAGTTTGTTTTTCCCTGTTTTTTAAAATCCAGATGACTTAACGTGGGAAAGTTTTAACGCCAGCATGATGTCAGATTTACCGTTACCAGTATGACCAGGACGACAGTTTGAATTTTACTTTGAATAAGGATTAAAACAGCAGAGCAGAGCGTCCATGAAACACGACCGAGAAGGAAGCTTCAGACGTCTGGTCGTCTCTCCATCAGTCTGTGTTGATCAGGGCGCTGTGGCTGTAAAAGGGAAAATAAGTCAGAGACAAATGTTCATTTATCAAGCAGACAGTCGACGAAACCAGCAAACAAGAAGCCGAGATGTTAAACTCCCTAAAACGTCTGAATCTCTGTGTGAAGCTCCTGAGAGCTAGAAAGAGTCAGATCTCTACCGAGAGGAAAGAGTCAGATCTCTACTGAGAGATGGAAAGAGTCAGATCTCTACTGACAGGTAGAAAGAGTCAGATCTCTACCGAGAGGAAAGAGTCAGATCTCTACTGAGAGATGGAAAGAGTCAGATCTCTACTGACAGGTAGAAAGAGTCAGATCTCTACTGACTGAGATTTAAAAATTATCCAACACTCCCTGAAGTCTTCCAGAGGTCAAAGACTGTCTGACAGTTCAAACATTCAAGGTCTTGGACTGGTTCCTCATCATCATCGTCGTCATCATCATCATCATCATCATCATCATCATTATCATCATCATTATCGTCATCATTGTCATCATCATCATCCCTCCAATCAGGAATTCTTCCTGAACGCCAACGAAACAACGTCGGCTTTGGTTGTATCAGAAGTTGGTCAGAAGGTAAGAAGCTCAGAAGGTCAGAAGGTCAAGGACACATTGACCCCGAAACTGAAGGAAACAACCAGGAAACAGCATCGACTCTGACCTCCTGAAAATAATAATTTACCAGATTATCGTTTAATTATTCATCTCAGCCAGGTTCAGAACCTCCACTTCTCTGTTCACCCAGCAGTTCTCACATAATTAATAATAATTAATAAAATTAAAAATAATAAAAATAATTAATAATTTGTACCAGAGCCAGACATTATTATTAATAATAATTAATAATCCGTACCAGAGCCAGACATTATTATTATTAATAATAATTAATAATCTGTACCAGACACCTAGAATATATGATGCACGACAGGTCACGTTGCTTCACTTTAACCGTGGACAGGACCCCGGCGTCCTCTGGGACTGACGACGTCCTCTGGGACTGACGACGTCCTCTGGGACTCCTCTGGGACTGACGACGTCCTGTGGGACTGACAGCGTCAGGGCTCAGTGATGTAGACGTGTCTTCCAGGTCATACTGGTGTTTCATCACTTCAACAGTCTTTAATCTTTAATCATCTGAACCAGACTCAGATCATAGAAATCCTCCTGATATCGATGAATCACTTCACGTTTAATAATCTTAATGAAAACAGGAAGTGTGGTACAGAGATTAAATTAAAGTAGATTATAACCGGTTAGTTTCCTGCTGCAGCAGCCGGGCGGCCCGAAGCAAAAAACACTGAATCTTTATCTGTGAAAATATCGACTCAAAGTTAAGAAATGTAAATCTACTGTTTTTAAATGTGACGGCCCAGTTTTAGTGAGAGTGAAGGCCATTTCAGAGAAACACGCCTCGCCGTATGTTTGAATGCACCGGACTGCAGGTCTTTCACCGTTAAATCGAAGGGAATTTGACTGGAATTTGGTGTGTTGCAGGTTGTTTTATTTGTTGCTCAGAGGAGACGAGTCTATTTAAAATAGGTCTTTGTGTTTGCTGTTGTAATTTATATCCGGCTGTGATTTCACTTGTAAATGTTTGTTTTTTTAAGAAAACACAAAAATAAAAGACAGGGATGAGCCCCAAATGTTATTGTTTATAACGAATAGAATACACATTAAATTTATTTAAATTATTATTAAAATGTATTTAATTTATTTATTATTTTATTTATAATTATTGTAATTAGCACAGTCCAGTAAATGAACCTTCGTCATCATCCATAAATAAGGGAAACCTCAGCGACGTGAAGTAAACCTATAAACTAGTCTAGTAGTAGTAGTAGTAGTAGTAGTAGTAGTAGTAGTACTAGTAGTAGTACTGGTACTTACAGGGAAGTAGAATATAAGTACATATACACGAATGATAAAATATTTATTACATTTTTTTCTCATTTATTTACCCCCGAGTTTTGTTGTTTTATTAATAATTATACAGATATAGAAATATGGCTGCCCCGGGTGCTCATGCAAATTTTAACTGACATTAGACACATTTTTACAAAACGGAATTTATTCTAAATAGTTTTAAGAATCATAGAATTTATCCACTAATTGTTTTCTTCATATATCATATTTCCTATATGTTTGTCTTAATCATAATGGTGTGGAGTTGCCAGTTTTTATTTGTTTTTTTATTTTAAAATATATTCCACAGGCATCGCTGATCTATAAATGAATTTCAGAAACAGTATCGTCTCATTTAGAAATGTTTCCATAGTTGAAATGTTTAAAAGGGAAGGTTTCAGCTTTCACACCAACAGGATTCAAATTATGATGGTTTATAATTAATCAATATTATGTATTTATGATGCACTAATACATTTGTTTCTTCACCTGAGGAGGAATATAAATATCCTAAATACTAATTTACCTCCAAACCATTTTAGTAGAATAATGCAAAGGTGACACGTTTTATTTTGAAAATAATGACCGGATATGGTGTGTCTCCATTTTCGCTGACTCGGCACTGCTCGGGTTTTGTCGGGTTTTCTCGGCACAATTTCAGCACCAGCGTGAAGCCCAATTGAACCCAGCCAGTCCCGGTGGAGAATCCAGTATGTAAACCAGTAGGACCGGCTGGGTCCACTGAGCGGAACCAGTAAGGAGCCACCGGGAGCACCGGGAGAACCGGGAGCACCGGGAGCAACCAGGTGCGTTAACGTTCATCTGTTCAGCCGTTATAACGTTCAAACGGTGATAATTAACGTTAGTAGTGACAGACATCGATGATCTGTAAACAATAATAGACCGAATATGGATGTATATTTATATCTCTGGTTACTTTATATTAATAAATATCTGGAATATTTCGGTGTTTGTTGACAGACGTTAGCTTACATTCTCATCCTACATGACGTCATTAGCCTGCGTCATCATTACGCCATCACGTCATATTACGTTTTTCCTTCCACGTTAAGATGCGGAGCACAGAAACCGGTTTAAAAAGCAGGTTTTCCGTCACTAGTTGCCATGGTTTTTTAGGAGCCGAATATTGGTACACGTCTCACTGTGCTGGCTGTACGTGATTTCAACAAAATCCCACCTTTTAAAACCAGTTTACACTGCTGATGTTTATCCAGTTTATAGTGCAGCCGGCAGCAGGTGCAGAGCTGCTCAAGAAGTTGAAGGTTTCAGTGGAAGAAGTGCTATTTAGTGTAATGAATCCATGCCGAATTTGAAAGTGATGTATACAGATACAGAAACTGTTTTAATTCATATATTATTCATTATATATATTTATGTATGAGCAGGGAAACGTTTAACTGATACAATTTTCTACGGAGTCTGGAGTGAAGAATTTTTTTTAAACAATATTTTTATTGAATTTTACATATAAACATACATACATATATACACATAAATAGACTAACAATATTAATAATTAAATTGACAAACGCAACAACAACAACACAACAATTTCAACAACAGCACTCAGCAACACACAGCAGTTTCAATATGACTATGCACCTTGACGTCCAAGAAACTCCCAATAAGGGTTTCCACACTTTTTCAAATTCTGCTGCTTTTCCTCTGGTTATGTATGTAAGTCTCTCCAGAACAACACAAGATGCCATCTCCTTCACCCATACATGTATTGAAGGTAAATCCGTTATTCTCCAAGACGAAGCTATCATTCTCCTGGCCTGCAGGAGTCCAAAGTCAATTAAAATTAACTGTTTTGAGCTAACAATAAAGTCATCTGGATATATACCTAATACACATAACCTTGAGTGAAGACATTTTAATGGGGAGCAGCCTGCACATCATTTGGTCAGGCTTACACAACGGTTATGCGGTGTTTTCGTGTAAATAAACGACGTGAATATGGGGGTCGTTGTAATAATACATCATTGGGCTAACGGTGGCGCTGTTCGGCAGCGTGGTGCTGAAAGGAGCCAGCCCAGCACTCACTGCTGGACTTGCTGTACTCTCCATATCTCTCACCGCAGTATAAAATACATCATAGGTACACAGTGCTGACCATTAGACTCACGTTACCATTGATATTTATAATATTATAAAACGGGTTATTCCGTGTTATTATTTATTTATTTATTTATATGGTAACATTGAATATACTGTATGTCACACCTTTTGGTATTAAACTGGTTTACATGGAACAGGCTAAATATTTATAGTAGATACTGAAGGAAATGCAACTTTTCCCTTTTAGTTCTTTAGATCCCATTGTGTCTATCTGGTGTCTCACAGTAAGAGTCCTGTTCCCAGTGTGTCTATCTGATGTCTCCCAGTGTTCCCAGTAAAGCTATGGTGTTTCCCAGTAAGAGTCCTGTTCCCAGTGTGTCTATCTGGTGTCTCCCAGTAAGAGTCCTGTTTCCAGTGAGTCTGTCTGGTGTCTCCCAGTAAGAGACCTGTTTCCAGTGTGTATGTCTGGTGTCTCCCAGTGTTCCAAGTGTGGTTGTCTGGTGTCTCCCAGTAAGTGTTCCCAGTAAAACTGTCTGGTGTCTCCCAGGAAGAGTCCTGTTTCCAGTGTGGCTGTCTGGTGTCTCCCAGTGTTCCCAGTGTGGCTGTGGTGTCTCCCAGTGTTCCCAGTGGGAGCATTGTTCCCAGTAAAGCTTTGGTGTGTCTGTTTCAGGTTGACATGATGTGGAAGAAGACGTTTCTGCTGCTGCTTCTCAGCCTGGAAGGTAAAACGATTCAGTCGGAGGTTGTTTGTGTTCATGTCGATTTTTCAGCTTCTGAACGTCCCAGTAACGCCCCAGTATTCCCAGTAACGTCCCAGTATTCCCAGTAAAGTCCCAGTATTCCAAGTATAGTCCCAGTATTCCCAGTAAATTCCCAGTATAGTCCCAGTATTCCCAGTAAGTTATGTTTTAAGTTTAATTTTTTTAAGTTTAAGTTTTTAAGTTTAAGTGTAAGTTAAGTTTTTAAATTAAAGTTTAAGTTGTTTAGTTTAAGTTTTTAAGTTAAGTTAAGTTTAAGTTAAGTTTTAAGTAAAACTTTAAGTTTTTAAGCATTAAGTTGAGTTTAAGTTTTAAGTGTAAGTTTTTAAGTTTAAGTTATGTTTTTAAATTTATGTTTAGGTTATTTAGTTTAAATTTAAGCTGAACCAGCGTATTGTGTTGTGTTGCAGCTGTAGTGGCGTCTCAGTGCTGGCAGGGCGTGACCTTCTCTGAGGTCGTTGTGTCCCCGGCGGTGGAGAGCAGCGGGATCCTGCGGGTACCCGGCGTGACGTCTCTGCCGCAGTGCGTGGCGGCGTGCTGCGACCTGCCGGGCTACGACCTGGCCTGGATGTTCGAAGGCCGCTGCTACGTCCTGAGCTGCCGGCAGAGGGACAACTGCCAGCCCCGAGAGAGACCCGGCGCCGACTCCTTCCTCGCCTTCCTGCAGCGAGCGTCCCCACAGACGCTGGTGCTGCAGTCGTTGGTGAGAGGAGCGCCATACGGCGGCCGCTGGGGGCCCCTCTCACGCTCCTCTGAGGCCCCCGGGGACCTGGAGGCCCTGAAGGACCTCGCCCTGTTCGACGGGCCCCAGCAGGACTTCTCCGACCCCGGCGTGCTGGATGGCGAGTATCCAGAGGAGGAGAGGGGGGGGGAGATGACGACCAATCAGAGAAGAGACAAGTTCAACCAATCAGAGACAGAGGATGGTCCAGACAGCAGCGTGGCCCAGAACAGAACCTCCTCTGGGGGGAACGCCAGTCAGGGAGACCAGGACAAGACCTGGAGACCCAGTGAACCTGCTGCTGCTGCTGCTGCTGCTGTGAGTGATTCATGTATTCATCTTCATCACTTCATCATTAATGTAGAGCTCCTAACAAGTGATCCTGCTGCTGCTGCAGTGATTCATGTATTCATCTTCATCACTTCATCATTAATATAGAGCTCCTAGCAAGTGATCCTGCTGAACAAGTGACTGGAAGAAGGGGGAAACAGTTAGCCTAGCTTAGCATAAAGACTGGAAGCAGGGGGAAACAGCTAGCCTAGCTTAGCATAAAGACTGGAAGCAGGGGGAAACAGCTAGCCTAGCTTAGCATAAAGACTGGAAGCAGGGGGAAACAGCTAGCCTAGCTTAGCATAAAGACTGGAAGCAGGGGGAAACAGCTAGCCTAGCTTGTCTCTCTGTTTACAGACTGAATCCACATCAGCGACGCCGTTGCTGCTACAGACACCAACAACTGTCTCCACCCAACACGACCATATAAGGACTTCACTTCCCACCCCTGCCACGCCCCTTTGGCCCACCAGCACGACCACACAGCCAGGTAGACCGTAACGTATGATGTCATCATGTTACACCATGTTTTTATGATATGAATCATTAGCTATTAAAGAGACGTGAACGTTTCCTTCCTCCAGCTGCAGACCGACCCCTGATGGTGTCCCCTGGAAACCCTGTAGAGAGGACGCCGCCCACCGTTAAACTTGATGCTTCACCTTCCCCTGAACACACAACTGGTACTACACACACACACACACATAGACTTAACCCCTTACCATCCCGCCCTCTTTTTTAGAGGTTTAGGAGGGTACAGGGGGTCTTTAGGGGGTAAAGGTTTTTTTTAGGGGGGTACAGGGGGTAAAGGTGGTCTTAGGGGGGGTCCAGGGGTCTTTAGGGGGGGTACAGGGGGTCTTAGAGGGAGATAGTAGGTCAACAGTAGATGTCACATAGAAGTGGTGTACATCATCTGAAAGCTGGAACCTGAAGATTAATTTTAGATGCAGCTCAGCACTGAGTGTCACGTTGTTCTAGTCATAAATCAGAAATAAACATGAATTTATTAAAAATAATTATGATAGAAGTATATGATGGTCATCCCCATGCTCTATAATGTCTCATCAGTTGTTGTGTTGATACCATTTGTTCCACAGATTTGGTGATAAATTTAACAATTTTTTACCACTGGAGAATTGATAAAAATGATCAATAATCCCTCCAAAATACAACATTAAGACACCAAGACCTTGAAGAACACCATAGAAAAAGCCATGCTGTGATTTGGGATCAAAAACTTTTGACATTTGGAGATTTATGCATTTTTCAGTGATTGGATGGCGAGCACCTGTGTTGTGTAAACTGCTCAGAAACCCCCTTATTGTCAATCTAGCTAGGAAAGCCATCCATCCTCTGAATGCTCTGGGTCTCTAGTTTGTGGCTGTGATTATCCTAGAGGTCACCACAGGTCATTTTATACAGTGAGGTCAATGAAATGGCTCGTATGGGGACTAACATCATCACACATGAATATAGTTGGGCACATTGGATCCACAAGAGTCTCAGCTTTACAGTGATACCCAATTTATGGAATTCAAGACTGTTTAGGGACCCCAGTATGCAGAAATATTCAGATACACCGTTTTAGAATATAGTTTCTATAGTTTATCTCAGTAATAATTATCATTATTATTATTATTTGTGTACTCTTGATGCTCCACAGACCTGCTGAAGGAGCTCCAGTCAGCAGCTCCACCGACCTCCCCCCTCCCCCCAGACAGAACCGTGACCTCTGACCCCAACACCACCCCAGCTCCCAGCACCAGCCCTCCAACCGGGACCAGGCCCTCTGCAGACGCTGGTACATTTAGAGCTACTGACCAGGATACATGTTAATGATTATCATCTGAGACGTATAAACGCTGTGATCCATGTGACCGAGGTTATAAATAAATGATGGGTTATAGCTGCTGACAGTCTAATAATAATAAGAGTTATCTATAAAACTACAGTAACAACAGAAACTATAGAAGGAGAAAGACACCGTGGTGGGATGTGATTAGTAGATAAAAGTCTGACCAGACGGGTCTCTGTCAGTAACGCCGCTTATCTTCCCTTTAAATAGACCAGACCTGCCTTTACTCTCCCTTTGTTCAGTGTCAGAGGTCACGGGGTCAAACCGTGGCCCGGTGGCCGTTGTGGGTCCTGACAGGAAGTTGCTTCTCCCGGTGAGCAGCTTGTCACTGGACGGCGGCAGAAGCACCGACGACCGCGGCATCGTGAGCTACCACTGGGACGCCGTCAGGTAGGACACCAGCAGTCCGCTACGTTTCTGAAGATGAATCTCTTTCCTCCGTCTCTGACGGACTCAGCGGTGGTTTCTGCGTCATGTTCCTCCAGCGGTCCCCCGGGGTTAAAGATGGAGGGAGCAGACCAGGCGGTAGCCACGGCGACGGGCCTTCGGGTGGGACGCTACACCTTCAGACTGACGGTTTGTGACCAGCAGGGGGCGACAGACAGAGCTTCACTGACCGTCAGGGTCCAGGAAGGTGAGAGGCTTACATATATATTTTATATATATTTAAACTAAAGGGTTAATAAATATATATATATATATATATTTAAACTAAAGGGTTAATAACAATATACTAATGTCCAGGAAGGTGAGAGGCTCCACTCTATATCACATCTCTGTATATTTAAACTAAAGGGTTAATAACAGTATGGATGTTGACCAAACAGTCTGCTGTTACTCTCCAGGGGAACATGAAAATATCTTGTGTATGTATGATGAAGATAATGTATATTATATATATATTATAATAATAATATTAATAATATAATGTATATTATTACAGCCCTAAAGAATCATAAATACAGTCATATTTTATAAATAAAACAGTGTATCTGTGATGGAGATAATGTATATTATATCTATATTATAATAATAATATGAATAATATCATATTATATTATTACAGCAGTGAGCTTCAGTCACACCAGACTTCTGTGTTAATTCAGACGTTTTTTCATCCTGCAGCCAGAAGTCTTCCTCCCGTCGCTCACGCCAGCGGCAGCCACACCCTCTCTCTGCCCAACAGCTCCGTGGTCCTCCGGGGATCCATGACCGACGGAGACCAGAACCAGGTCCAGTACCTGTGGGTCAGAGACAGCCAGAGTCCTGCTGCTGGGGTCAGTACAGTACAGAACCCGGGATTAAATTAGGATTATTAGATCAGATTAGGGTGAATCAGGATTATTAGGATTATTAGATCAGATTAGGGTGAATTAGGATTATTAGATCAGATTAACACTAATCCTGTTGCTGTTGCAGGACGTGCTGTACGGCTCAGAGACTCTGGCCTCCCTCTACCTGGCCAACCTGGTGGAGGGAACCTACCTGTTCCAGCTGAGGGTGACTGACGCTCAGGGACGCTCCAGCACGGCCACGGCCACCGTGGAGGTCCGACCAGGTGGGTCCTAGTTATTGATTACTGATTATTGATCATCACATGGCTGATGTGGAGAATCACAGTGTGTCCCTGCTGTGTCTCCGTAGAGCCCGGTGGAGGCGAGGAGGTGGAGCTGGAGATGCTGGTGTCGGTGTCTCAGGTCAGCGTGGCTCAGAGGGACACGGTGGTCCGACAGCTCGCCGCTCTGCTCCACGTCCTCGACGGCGACATCCAGGTCCGAGCGCTGCAGGGACACTCACACCTCAGGTACCAGGTCTGACTGACTGCTTTACTGACTGACTATTTACTGACTGACTGGTTTACTGACTGACTGAGCAGTTAACTGACTGACCAGCTGATTCTTCTGTAAAGAGTTGACATTACAGTTTGTGAGTTGGATGTTAAATGTACATTAAACTGCAAAACCCTTAAAGGGACTATATGTAAGAATCAGAAATTGCTTGTTCACAGCGACACCTGTGGCTGCAATGTCAACGAAAGTCGGCGTCCTGTTGCTCGCGCTCGCGCTTGTGCTCGCTCTACATTGACATGAACGAGCACCGGTCTAAACAGTGAGGCGACACACGTCAGCTAACTCACAATATCACTCTATATTTCACCTGCTTGGCAGTAATGTTAGCTGACCAGAGGAGGGTCTCTCCATGAATCAATGCTGATCCTAGTGTTGGCTTTTCCTGCTTCAACCTGCCGACCCGGAGGGAACGGGGGGGAGACACCGACACCCGGTCGGGATAACGTAACTCTCTGCAGAGCCCTGACACTTCACAAGACACGGGAAACCTCTGTTGGTCTGGAGGAGCTGCAGCATTTATTTCTGCACAAACGTCCACAGTACATTCACTAGATATTCTCAGAGCTAAACTAACTCTTCTGCAGTGTGTAGTGTGCGCGGGTGCACGTGGAGTTGGAGCGAGCAGAGCGGGTGAGAACGAGCGCGGTGTGCAAGCAGGCAGAAGCAGGCAGCAGGAGCAGCGCTGCTGCGCGATCGCGTACCCACACGCGAGCGCGCATTGGACACCGACCCGGTATGATTTATGCGCGTGATAAGTTACATATAGTCCCTTTAAAATAAGAGAAAGAATCACAGGAAGTAGACTCCTCCATCAAGAAACGCTTCAGACAATGAAATACACCTGGTTTAAACACAGGAAGTAGACTCCTCCATCAAGAAACGCTTCAGTCCTTTAACATCTTTCAAGATCTAAAGTCCTCAATGCTTCCTTCCTATGCGTGTTGGTGCAGCACGGTGTTACGGTTCTTGGTCTGGGGCCCCTCGGAGCCGGTCTCTGGCTCCAGACTGGTGGGTCTACTGAGAAACCAGCTGCTCAGAGAGAAGAGCGACTACCTGCTCTTCAGAGTCCTTAGAGTCGACACCGTCGGTGAGTTCAACAGCCTGAGACCCGTTCACTGCAGAGACCGGGACCCGTTCACTGCAGGGACCGAGACCTGTTCACTGCAGAGACCGGGACCCGTTCACTGCAGGGACCGGGTCCCGTTCACTGCAGGGACCGGGACCCGTTTATTTGATCTAATAATCCTGATTTACCTTAATCTGATCTAATAATCTGGTTCATCTCTGTTTGTCCCTCTTCCTGTCAGTGTGCCTGCTTCGCTGCTCAGGCCGTGGTCAGTGTGATCCAATCACCAAGGAGTGCACATGTGACCCCTTCTGGACGGAGAACCTGATTCGTCGATACCTCGGCGATGGAGAGAGCAACTGTGGTAAATATGAAGTATTAATTATTGGCATCAGATTAAACTATCAGGACTAATACATCAGTTAGAAGTAGAAGTACTACAAAAATCTACTATTTCCAATAAATAATGACCCAAACTGTAACATGACACAGTAATACATTAATTATTAATAATTAATTAACTAATACCACACTGTAAAAATACTCTGTTACAGTAAAGTTACTAATACCACACTGTAAAATACTCTGTTACAGTAGAAATACTAATAGCACACTGTACAAATACTCTGTTACAGTAAAAGTACTAATACAACACTGTAAAATACTCTGTTACAGTAGAAGTACTAATACCACACTGTAAAAATACTCTGTTACAGTAAAAGTACTAATACCACACTGTAAAAATACTCTGTTACAGTAAAAGTACTAATACCACACTGTAAAAATACTCTGTTACAGTAGAAGTACTAATACCACGCTGTAAAAATACTCTGTTACAGTAAAAGTACACATTGCTTCTCCTTCCCTGGAGAACACCCGGCTCTGGGTCACTAATCGTTTCAGCTGAACTTGTATATTTCACGTTTTGGATGCTTAATTTGTAAAGTAACTAAAGCTGTCAGATAAATGTAATGGAGTAGAAGTATAAAATGGCATGAAAAGAAAACACTCAAAAAAAGTACAAGTACCTCAAATTTGTACTTAATAATAATAGTAATAATAAGTACAGTACTTGTTGTTACTGGTTGTTTCCCTGACAGGGATTCCTATCATACACTCTTTGAGCAGGTTTTATGTAACACAGCTGATGTGATTCTTCCTGTCAGAGTGGAGAGTTCTGTACGTCATCCTGACCAGCTTCATCCTCATGGTCTTCATCCTGTCCATCAGCTGGACCTTCATCTGCTGCTGCAAGAGGTGAACAGCCCGTTATAACCTGTCATCCTGATGACGTTGCAGTGTTGCAGTGTATCTGAACGGCCTGTTATAACGTGTCATCTGTGTTCAGGAGGAGACAGACCAAAGTGAGGAAGAAGACCAGATACACCATCCTGGACAACATGGACGAACAGGAGAGGGTGGAGCTCAGACCCAAATTCAGTGAGTCACTTCAATAGTACGGTGGCCCTGAGAGCCAAGCAAGTAGCACCGCACCACAACGGAAATACTAAAAACTAGAGATGCACTATTCAATTTTCTTGGCCGAATCCCGATTTTTTAAAAGTCTGACCTGCTGATTCTGATTTACTTCTTTTTCTAAGAACTAAAATTGAATTAACTTTTCTTCAATGGAAAATTAAAATGTATGTTCTCTGACTGTTGTTTGTGCTTATGCACCAAACAGCAGCTCAGAGATACCGACCTTCTTGGAGTCTCTTTTTGTTTAGATTCTTTTTGTGTTTATTGGACAAAACCCACCTGTGGTGATTCAGCGTGATGATAAACTGTAAGTTATATTCACAAGACAACAAGACAGCTAGTGTTCTTTCAATAAATACCAGTAAGTTGGACTATTGTGGACTAAATCTAATGTTAGTTCTTCAGCTGTAAGGTCTTAAAGACGGAATAAAAACAGTGGAATTCATTTGAATTTCAATTGTTAGGTTCGGTAGTTCTACTGAATGACTGAATGGCCGTCTAAGCATGTCCTTAGCAGAACATCAATCTCTGTCAATCAAACACAAAACTCTGAAACTGATCACATTTTAGCTCTGTGTCATATTTTGCATTGATAATAGTTTCAGGTTGCTGTTGGTGTACACTTCTGATTTTATTAATTTGAACATTACTGACTTGTTTGAGTTTGATGGAAAACCAGAAAAGAAAAAAGAAACATGGATGTAGAACTATTTTAGTTTGCTCTGTAGTCGGTCATTTTATTTTGATAGAGTGCAGGAAGTGAGCGCCCTATTTCTAAAGGATGTTAAGACTCAAACCCCTTTCTTCTCTCTGCAGGTATCAAACACCGCAGCACAGAGCACAACTCCAGCCTGATGATGTCAGAGTCGGAGCTGGACAGCGACCAGGACACCATCTTCAGCCGGGACCGACCCGTCCGCAGCAGGAACCGGATCAGCGCCCATGCCGCCCGTAACGGGAACGCCTTCGGCTGACCGTCAGCTGACCTCCTGGTGACGTAGACGTTACTCGCCTGGGATGTTTGCACTCTGACAGCCTCAAGTAGCGGCGAGAGATTTAACTTCTGAAAGTTCGAAGGACTTCCTTACCCAGAAGTCCAGTTTCTGTGAGGTCAGTGAAATTACCCAGTGTCCCATTTCAGGGTCAAACTCCTTCAAAAGGACACGAGGACTTTAAGGCCCAGAGGACTAACCTGCAACGTCTTAGACATGACACGGATAATATGGAGGATTCTTTACAGAACGATGGGACAAACTTTAACGCCTGTGTTGGCACATTCAGTCTTCTTACTTCTAAGTAACAGATTTAAAGGTACAATCTCAAAGATCTCCGTTTCCTTCTCTTTGGTGATAAGCGGTAATAGCAGGTGTGTTTTTGAATCTCACTTCCCAGAGATCCAAACCGCTTGGGATTTTTCCTGGGAATGTCGCCACAGTCCTTAATACAGAAATTGTTTCAACTCTCGTGCGTCTAGTGCAGAGATAGGTCCAGGACGCCATATTTTCTTTATCTACTATGGCGAAGGCATGCCCGGCCCTAACTCTTCTTCTGATTCGCTTTCCCTGATCGGGTCTAACCAACCCAACCAACAAAGGAAACGAGTATTGGCCAATCAGAGGCAGAGTAGGGCGGGTCTAGCCTTTACCATCATAAATGAAGCATCCAGGACGGGGTTATCCTAGCTTAGCACAAAGACTGGTTGCAGGGGGAAATTGCTAGCTTAGCTCCAACAAAAGAGGAAAAATCCATCTTCGAACAACAAATCTGTCTGATTTACATGTTGAGTCGTGTTAGCCACTAAGCTAATCACCAATCCATCCCAGATTCACCTGACTACAGCCTAAGCTAACTAATTAACTGGCCCCGGAAGCTAACTCTAAGTTAACTGGACCTAGAAGCTAACTCTAAGCTCACTGGATCTAGAAGCTAATTCCATGTATTGCATTATTTCAAACTTAACAAATTGTTAGCATTCAACACAGCTATCCTGTATTTACTGTTTTTGACAGACTGCTTGTTTAAGACAAAAATAAACTTTGGTTCATTTCAGTGTCATTACCTAAATAAAGTCCATGATTAGTGTTTAGTCTAGCTTAGCACAAAGACTGGTAGCAGGGGGAAACTGCTAGCATAGAGCGTCAAAAGAGCTCATCTTCTGTGCTCGTTTAGTGTTTAGACAAATCAATTAAAGGCTGGACTGATGGAGCTACGCAGCGCCTTACTTCTCAAAAGATGCTATTTTTTAACACCGTTGGCACCAAAACAAGTTATCTGAATAAAATAACAACTTTCAACCAGTGAAATGAAAGGGCGAGAATTTCAGTGTCACTGCTAGTTACATGCCTTAAAAAAAAACTCATCACAAGATGTAATATTACAATTTCCTCTTTAATTTTCCATTAATATCTATAGTCAGAAATACTAAATAATTTTTTTGACTACAACGTTATATTACAATTAAGACCAATTTCACTTTATATTAGAAATGCAAGCTGCTATACAAACCCAAAGAACAGAAACTGTCAGTATACAACATCATAGCAAATTAATTATTTGTTTTTCTTTATTATTAATATGGGCCCTGGTTTTCACATGTTTCAACAGTTAGCTTGATTTCACACAAGCAAATGCTGTATTTGTCAGTTTTCTGAAGTTGGCTTAACAAGATCAATTCATCATAATTACAGAATTCCTTATCTCAGAATAACTACGTACACATCTTAATTAAGACATCTTTGTCCAAACAATGAGGTGTATCTCTTAAATGCGAAAAAAGGGTGAGATCTTTACTCCTAATAACAACGCAGAACAATGTTTTAATCTTTAAAACCTTGAAAATCCTGGTTCATGTTAAATTAGTCAAATCAAGCTCAGTGATTTAGGAAGAACAGAGCTCCACCAGTTAGACTGATTACTAGATCACTGAAAGAGTAACAGAAGAGCTGAAAAGCTGCCGTCTCTGGTGGAAGTTAAACCACTGGAGGTCAGCAGGGGGCGTCAAGTTACTCTTTAATAAACCTAAAATACTCACTGTACTGCTGTTCAAAACTGTAAGAAATAAAAGTCAGTTATTGGCACATATAACATTTTGCAACCATGATTTTACTTTCATGAAACAGAGGCTCAGAAAAAAAAGCTTCCTGTGAGGTTTAAAACAACATCCGATACAACAACGATAACAAGGTATTTATTAACTACTGCTCTACAATAACCCATTTAACAGTATTTATCTCCATACAGGGATTTGCTGACATTTATTTCTTCCAAAAGATTTGGTACATACAAGTTCAAAGTGGCATCCTAACATAAACATCAGGCCATGTGTTCAACATTAGTATTTATTTATGTATTTATGATCTCTACCACATGATTGAAATGTGTTTAAAGACTTCAGAAGCTTGTTAATGCTCCGCTGAACATCAGTACGTTCTGTATAAATGGCACTTGTTTAAAATTATTACTCGGACCCAGTTTGAACGTGTTCCAATGTGTCCAAATATGTCAGCATATAGGTATTTTAATTATTAAAAAATACAGACTTTACATTAACAGGCTGACTACAGGACAACAGGATGTTCAATACAAACACAATGATTTTACAAAAATCTAGCAAAACATTTTGTATATTTACATTTATTTTATCAGCTTTTCAGCTTCTTCACAGTTTTAAACTAATCTTTGTGCTACTGTAGAAAATTCACTTGTGCGACTTGTTACCATGTGGGAAAAAATGATAATGATGCGTTCACGTCGTATTGTAATTACTGTTTCTGATTTGTAACTAGTATTCATGTTAACTTCCAATTCGTAATTACGGGAAAAAACTGTTAAATGTAATTAAACCCAAAGATGATAGATACGGTGTTATTAGTAGTAATCATACAGTAGTAGCAAGTAGAGCTGGAGACCGAGAGAAAAGAAAACGGCGAGGCTTGTATACCATAGTCACAGAGAATGCTGGATTCTGATAGGCTCGTATCTGATGTCTACACCGACATTGTAATTCCAATCACAGCCTAGCAACCGTAACTAAGCACAAGCACGTCTGTGGCTGTGTCCAAAATCACATATTATGCAACAAATACTCGATACGTGTCCTATCGTTCAACGTACTTCTGTGTGTCCAGAGACGTCGGGACCCCACCGACTCTAATTTAAAGGGTTATTTTGTGTTGGTTAGGGTTAAATCAAATCAATTAGAACCTGAGATCTACAGTTCTGACCACCGTTACACGAGTGTAGTACCACTGGACCTGCAGCGCAGCGCCCTCCTGGTTCAGGGTTTCAGGCCTCCGAAGCACATGTACTTCACCTCCAGATATTCGTCAATGCCATACTTGGAGCCTTCGCGGCCCAAACCGGACTGTTTGACCCCGCCGAATGTGGCCTCCGGGGTGGACAAGAGGCCCTCGTTGACTCCAACTAACCCCACCTCCAACGCCTCCGCCACCCGCCAGATCTGACTGACATCCTGCGAGTAGAAGTAACCTGAGAACAGAAAAATAAGACAGAGGCCTTTTTAAGGGTTCGCCTCGTCCAAAGTCTATATTTCAAGATCCAATGTCATATCGGGTCAACGAGGCTGGTTTCATTTCAAAGGCTTACCGTACGAGAGAAATGCACGGTAAATGACGCGATACCGTACAAGAGAAATGCACGGTAAATGACGCGATACCGTACGAGAGAAATGCACGGTAAATTACGCGATACCGTACGAGAGAAATGCACGGTTAATTACGCGATAGCACGGTTAATTACGCGATACCGTACGTGAGAAATACACGGTAAATGACGCGATATCGTAAGAGAGAAATGCACGGTAAATGACACTATACCGTACGAGAGAAATGCACGGTAAATGACGCAATACCGTACGTGAGAAATGCACGGTAAATGACGCGATACCGTACGAGAGAAATGCACGGTAAATGACGCGATACCGTACGAGAGAATTGCAAGGTAAATGACGCGATACCGTACGTGAGAAATGCACGGTAAATGACGCGATACCGTACGTGAGAAATGCACGGTAAATGGCGCGATACCGTAGGTGAGAAATGCACGGTAAACGTACGTGAGACACATTGCTGATGATGTTGTTGGCACATGTGTTCACTAAATAGCCTATTTCCATCGGTTTCCACGCTCTTTTAAGGGCCCGAGCAAGGCAAAGGCCCTATTGAAACTGTAGGAATCATTAGTATTATTAAAATGAATCGCATTTTTGAGGGCCTTAAGGTGCTCAGAAAGTTATCATACGCGGTGAAAATATTTGACATTTTTGTTGGCTTGGGTGTTGCAAAATGGCTTGCTAAAAATTGAGCCTCTCGTTCAGGTTTCACCTACATGTATGAAATTTGGTAGACAGATGTGGAGACGCACAAAAGCCTCTTGGAGCTATTCCCAAAACCCCACAGGAAGTCAGTCATTTTTAATTCAATGTGCCATTTTTGCCCATTTTTAGCGCCTTACAGGCCGTGTACTTTAACAAACTGCTCCTACAGATTTAATCAGATCAACTTCAAATTTGGTCAGGACCATCTAAACACAGCCCCGCCCTCTTTCATAACACATGAACCGTTTCCATGAGAGTTTGTTTCATTGCGCGTGGTCGCGTCGACCGTTATCCTACCAGTACTCCCGACGCGAGTGGATGTACAAAGGCCCGTTCATTGAATTTACTATTTATTCCTCTGGGTGCAACAACTACTTTGCTCCGTGTTGTAAATGCAGCTCATCCAGTAAGTTCCTGTTGTTACAGACTCCTCCCTCAGGTTTACCCTCAACCCGTGTCTCGCGCTCTCATTGGCTGCAGCTCCCCGACAGGTCAAGATATTTAGCATGCTTGATATCTGGAATGTGTCTGCAGGGCGTCAGCGAGCCTCTCGGCGAGCATCTTTGAGCAGTTCACACATGACGCTTTAACGCCTATGTGCGAGCAGCGAGCCAACTTCGATTTTCCTCTGATCTGGGGCTTTTTGTCGGTGAGCAGAAAATCAGGGCTGAAGTTGTGGAGTGTGAACTAGATATTACTATTACAGCTCCTCATTCAAATCTGTGGCAACAAAAACAACAAAAGTTAAAATTGGGCCCACGAGCCTTTCGTCCTTTAAAGGTACGTCCTGTAAACTTCATCCAACAGAAAGCTACCACTGTTTTTGGAGTTTACACAGTAATCTGCCACTTCTGTCCCTGAAAGGTCACATAATACTACATGTAGGTCACAGAATACTACATGTAAAACTCATTAGTCTTTGTGGAAGTTTTGCTTAAATGTTCTTTCTTTGGTTTAATATTTTTGCTTTCTTTCAAGAAGCACCTGAATCTATCCGCATTTGATTTGACTTTATATTCTATCTTTTAACATACACTTCATCATTTCCAAGACGTTTTTCTTTTAGTATGCACTCACCTGCCAGCCCGACATTCGATGCGTTAGCGATAGCCAAGGCCTCTTCCTCTGTGTTAAACCTGTCAATCACAAATATAGATAGTTCAGCAGAGTTAATAATAGTTTTTAGCAAATAAAAGACGATAAAGCTGGCGACACGAAGCCAAGTAATCAATCTCTCTCTTACGGAAGTAAGATTACAAAATGTGGAAGCGCCCTAGTTCAGGCAAAGAATACGCCATAGAAATGTTCATGATATATACTATGTCATAAAAAGTCTTAAAAAGTCAGTATAGTATGCCATACATGACATTTTTATGACGGTATAGTAAGTCAAAAATGCCATGTATGACGTACTATACTATGACTTTTTTCGACATACTAGACTATGACTTTTTTACGACTTTTTTCGACATACTATACTATGACTTTTTTATGACTTTTTTCGACATACTAGACTATGACTTTTTTACGACTTTTTTCGACATACTATACTATGACTTTTTTCTGACTTTTTTCGACATTCTATGCTGTGAATTTTTTTCGACTTTTTCGACATACTATACTATGACTTTTTCTTCATGAAAATGTTCGACATTCTATACTCTGCGATTTTTTTTACACAAAATGAATCTACATACTATACTATGACTTTCCTGATGAAAATTTTCGACATACAATACTATGACATTATTTCATGAAAAATTCCGACATACTATAGTATGACTTTTTTTTTCATGAACATTTTCGACATTCTATACTATGAGTTTTTTTTACACAAAATTAATCTACATACTATACTATGACATTTCTGATGAAAATTTTCGACTTACTATACTATGACATTTTTTGATGAAAAATTTCTACATACTATAGTATGACTTTTTTTTCATGAAAATGTTCAACATTCTATAGTATGCGATTTTTTTTTTTTACACAAAATGAATCTACATACTATACTATGACTTTTCTGATGAATATTTTCGACATGCTATAGTATGACTTTTTTCATGAAAATTTTCGAAAATATTCGTTAAAAAATGTCATAGTATAGAATGTCGAAAATTTTAATGAAAAACGGCATAGTATAGTCTGTCGATTCATTTGGTGGAAAAAAAACTCAGTTTAAAATTTCGACATTTTTGTGAAAAAGTCATACTATAGTATGACTTTTCATGAAAATTGACGAAAATTTAAACTGAGTTTTTTTTCCACCAAATGAATCGACAGACTATACTATGCCTTTTTTCATTAAAATTTTCGACATTCTATACTATGACATTTTTTTACGAATATTTTCGACATGACTTTTTTCATGTAAATTTTCGAAAATATTCGTAAAAAAATGTCATAGTATAGAATGTCGAAAATTTTCATGAAAACAGGCATAGTATAGTCTGTCGATTCATTTGGTGGAAAAAAAACTCAGTTTAAATTTTCATCAAATTTCATGAAAAGTCATACTATAGTATGACTTTTTCACAAAAATGTCGAAATTTTAAACTGAGTTTTTTTTCCACCCAATGAATCGACAGACTATACTATGCCTGTTTTCATTAACATTTTCGACATTCTATACTATGACATTTTTTTACGAATATTTTCGACATGCTATAGTATGACTTTTTTCATGAAAATTTTCGAAATTTTAAACGGAGTTTTTTTTCGACCAAATGAATCGATAGACTATACTATGCCTTTTTTCATTAAAATGTTCGATATTCTATACTATGACATTTTTTTACGAATATTTTCGACATGACTTTTTTCATGAAAATTTTCGAAAATATTCGTAAAAAAATGTCATAGTATAGAATGTCGAAAATTTTAATGAAAACAGGCATAGTATAGTCAATCGATTCATTTGGTGGAAAAAAAACTCAGTTTAAATTTTCGTCAATTTTCATGAAAAGTCATACTATAGTATGACTTTTTCACAAAAATACTATGCCTTTTTTCATTAAAATTTTCGAAATTCTATACTATGACATTTTTTTACGAATATTTTCGACATGCTATAGTATGACTTTTTTCATGAAAATTTTCGAAAATATTCTTAAAAAAATGTCATAGTATAGAATGTCGAAAATTTTAATGAAAAAAGGCATAGTATAGTCTGTCGATTCATTTGGTGGAAAAAAAACTCAGTTTAAATTTTCATCAATTTTCATGAAAAGTCATACTATAGTATGACTTTTTCACAAAAATGTCGAAATTTTAAACTGAGTTTTTTTTCCACCAAATGAATCGACAGACTATACTATGCCTTTTTTCATTAAAATTTTCGACATTCTATACTATGACATTTTTTTACGAATATTTTCGACATGACTTTTTTCACGAACATTTTCGAAAATATTCGTAAAAAAATGTCATAGTATAGAATGTCGAAAATTTTAATGAAAACAGGCATAGTATAGTCAATCGATTCATTTGGTGGAAAAAAAACTCAGTTTAAATTTTCGTCAATTTTCATGAAAAGTCATACTATAGTATGACTTTTTCACAAAAATGTCGAAATTTTAAACTGAGTTTTTTTTTCACCAAATGAATCGACAGACTATACTATGCCTTTTTTCATTAAAATTTTCGACATTCTATACTATGACATTTTTTTACGAATATTTTCGACATGCTATAGTATGACTTTTTTCATGAAAATTTTCGAAAATATTCGTAAAAAAATGTCATAGTATAGAATGTCGAAAATTTTAATGAAAAAAGGCATAGTATAGTCTGTCGATTCATTTGGTGGAAAAAAAACTCAGTTTAAATTTTCGTCAATTTTCATGAAAAGTCATACTATAGTATGACTTTTTCACAAATATGTCGAAATTTTAAACTGAGTTTTTTTTCCACCAAATGAATCGACAGACTATACTATGCCTGTTTTCATTAACATTTTCGACATTCTATACTATGACATTTTTTTACGAATATTTTCGACATGCTATAGTATGACTTTTTTCATGAAAATTTTCGAAATTTTAAACTGAGTTTTTTTTCGACCAAATGAATCGACAGACTATACTATGCCTTTTTTCATTAAAATGTTCGACATTCTATACTATGACATTTTTTTACGAATATTTTCGACATTACTTTTTTCATGAACATTTTCGAAAATATTCGTTTAAAAATGTCATAGTATAGAATGTCGAAAATTTTAATGAAAAAAGGCATAGTATAGTCTGTCGATTCATTTGGTGGAAAAAAAACTCAGTTTAAATTTTCGTCAATTTTCATGAAAAGTCATACTATAGTATGACTTTTTCACAAAAATGTCGAAATTTTAAACTGAGTTTTTTTTCCACCAAATGAATCGACACACTATACTATGCCTTTTTTCATTAAAATTTTCGACATTCTATACTATGACATTTTTTTACGAATATTTTCGACATGACTTTTTTCATGAAAATTTTCGAAAATATTCGTAAAAAAATGTCATAGTATAGAATGTCGAAAATTTTCATGAAAACAGGCATAGTATAGTCTGTCGATTCATTTGGTGGAAAAAAAACTCAGTTTAAATTTTCATCAATTTTCATGAAAAGTCATACTATAGTATGACTTTTTCACAAAAATGTCGAAATTTTAAACTGAGTTTTTTTTCCACCAAATGAATCGACAGACTATACTATGCCTTTTTTCATTAAAATTTTCGACATTCTATACTATGACATTTTTTTACGAATATTTTCGACATGCTACAGTATGACTTTTTTCATGAAAATTTTCAAAATTTTAAACTGAGTTTTTTTTCGACCAAATGAATCGACAGACTATACTATGCCTTTTTTCATTAAAATTTTCGACATTCTATACTATGACATTTTTTTACGAATATTTTCGACATGACTTTTTTCATGTAAATTTTCGAAAATATTCGTAAAAAAATGTCATAGTATAGAATGTCGAAAATTTTCATGAAAACAGGCATAGTATAGTCTGTCGATTCATTTGGTGGAAAAAAAACTCAGTTTAAATTTTCATCAAATTTCATGAAAAGTCATACTATAGTATGACTTTTTCACAAAAATGTCGAAATTTTAAACTGAGTTTTTTTTCCACCAAATGAATCGACAGACTATACTATGCCTTTTTTCATTAAAATTTTCGACATTCTATACTATGACATTTTTTTACGAATATTTTCGACATGACTTTTTTCATGAACATTTTCGAAAATATTTGTAAAAAAATGTCATAGTATAGAATGTCGAAAATTTTCATGAAAACAGGCATAGTATAGTCTGTCGATTCATTTGGTGGAAAAAAAACTGAGTTTAAATTTTCATCAATTTTCATGAAAAGTCATACTATAGTATGACTTTTTCAAAAAAATGTCGAAATTTTAAACTGAGTTTTTTTTCCAACAAATGAATCGACAGACTATACTATGCCTTTTTTCATTAAAATTTTTCGACATTCTATACTATGACATTTTTTTACGAATATTTTCGACATGACTTTTTTCATGAAAATTTTCGAAAATATTCGTTAAAAAATGTCATAGTATAGAATGTCGAAAATTTTCATGAAAACAGGCATAGTATAGTCTGTCGATTCATTTGGTGGAAAAAAAACTCAGTTTAAATTTTCATCAAATTTCATGAAAAGTCATACTATAGTATGACTTTTTCACAAAAATGTCGAAATTTTAAACTGAGTTTTTTTTCCACCAAATGAATCGACAGACTATACTATGCCTTTTTTCATTAAAATTTTCGACATTCTATACTATGACATTTTTTTACGAATATTTTCGACATGACTTTTTTCATGAAAATTTTCAAAAATATTCGTTTAAAAATGTCATAGTATAGAATGTCGAAAATTTTAATGAAAAAAGGCATAGTATAGTCTGTCGATTCATTTGGTGGAAAAAAAACTCAGTTTAAATTTTCATCAATTTTCATGAAAAGTCATACTATAGTATGACTTTTTCACAAAAATGTCGAAATTTAAACTGAGTTTTTTTTCCACCAAATGAATTGACAGACTATACTATGCCTTTTTTCATTAAAATTTTCGACATTCTATACTATGACATTTTTTTACGAATATTTTCGACATGACTTTTTTCATGAACATTTTCGAAAATATTTGTAAAAAAATGTCATGGTATATAATGTCGAAAATTTTCATGAAAACAGGCATAGTATAGTCTGTCGATTCATTTGGTGGAAAAAAAACTCAGTTTAAATTTTCATCAATTTTCATGAAAAGTCATACTATAGTATGACTTTTTCACAAAAATGTCGAAATTTTAAACTGAGTTTTTTTTCCACCAAATGAATCGACAGACTATACTATGCCTTTTTTCATTAAAATTTTCGACATTCTATACTATGATATTTTTTTACGAATATTTTCGACATGCTACAGTATGACTTTTTTCATGAAAATTTTCTAAATTTTAAACTGAGTTTTTTTTCGACCAAATGAATCGACAGACTATACTATGCCTTTTTTCATTAAAATTTTCGACATTCTATACTATGACATTTTTTTACGAATATTTTCGACATGACTTTTTTCATGTAAATTTTCGAAAATATTCGTAAAAAAATGTCATAGTATAGAATGTCGAAAATTTTCATGAAAACAGGCATAGTATAGTCTGTCGATTCATTTGGTGGAAAAAAAACTCAGTTTAAATTTTCATCAAATTTCATGAAAAGTCATACTATAGTATGACTTTTTCACAAAAATGTCGAAATTTTAAACTGAGTTTTTTTTCCACCAAATGAATCGACAGACTATACTATGCCTTTTTTCATTAAAATTTTCGACATTCTATACTATGACATTTTTTTACGAATATTTTCGACATGCTACAGTATGACTTTTTTCATGAAAATTTTCAAAATTTTAAACTGAGTTTTTTTTCGACCAAATGAATCGACAGACTATACTATGCCTTTTTTCATTAAAATTTTCGACATTCTATACTATGACATTTTTTTACGAATATTTTCGACATGACTTTTTTCATGTAAATTTTCGAAAATATTCGTAAAAAAATGTCATAGTATAGAATGTCGAAAATTTTAATGAAAACAGGCATAGTATAGTCTGTCGATTCATTTGGTGGAAAAAAAACTCAGTTTAAATTTTCATCAATTTTCATGAAAAGTCATACTATAGTATGACTTTTTCACAAAAATGTCGAAATTTTAAACTGAGTTTTTTTTCCACCAAATGAATCGACAGACTATACTATGCCTTTTTTCATTAAAATTTTCGACATTCTATACTATGACATTTTTTTACGAATATTTTCGACATGCTATAGTATGACTTTTTTCATGAAAATTTTCAAAATTTTAAACTGAGTTTTTTTTCGACCAAATGAATCGACAGACTATACTATGCCTTTTTTCATTAAAATTTTCGACATTCTATACTATGACATTTTTTTACTAATATTTTCGACATGACTTTTTTCATGAAAATTTTCGAAAATATTCGTAAAAAAATGTCATAGTATAGAATGTCGAAAATTTTCATGAAAACAGGCATAGTATAGTCTGTCGATTCATTTGGTGGAAAAAAAACTCAGTTTAAATTTTCATCAAATTTCATGAAAAGTCATACTATAGTATGACTTTTTCACAAAAATGTCGACATTTTAAACTGAGTTTTTTTTCCACCAAATGAATCGACAGACTATACTATGCCTTTTTTCATTAAAATTTTCGACATTCTATACTATGACATTTTTTTACGAATATTTTCGACATGCTACAGTATGACTTTTTTCATGAAAATTTTCAAAATTTTAAACTGAGTTTTTTTTCGACCAAATGAATCGACAGACTATACTATGCCTTTTTTCATTAAAATTTTCGACATTCTATACTATGACATTTTTTTACGAATATTTTCGACATGACTTTTTTCATGAAAATTTTCGAAAATATTCGTAAAAAAATGTCATAGTATAGAATGTCGAAAATTTTCATGAAAACAGACATAGTATAGTCTGTCGATTCATTTGGTGGAAAAAAAACTCAGTTTAAATTTTCATCAAATTTCATGAAAAGTCATACTATAGTATGACTTTTTCACAAAAATGTCGAAATTTTAAACTGAGTTTTTTTTCCACCAAATGAATCGACAGACTATACTATGCCTTTTTTCATTAAAATTTTCGACATTCTATACTATGACATTTTTTTACGAATATTTTCGACATGACTTTTTTCATGAAAATTTTCGAAAATATTCGTTTAAAAATGTCATAGTATAGAATGTCGAAAATTTTAATGAAAAAAGGCATAGTATAGTCTGTCGATTCATTTGGTGGAAAAAAAACTCAGTTTAAATTTTCGTCAATTTTCATGAAAAGTCATACTATAGTATGACTTTTTCACAAAAATGTCGAAATTTTAAACTGAGATTTTTTTCCACCAAATGAATCGACAGACTATACTATGCCTTTTTTCATTAAAATTTTCGACATTCTATACTATGACATTTTTTTACGAATATTTTCGACAGACTATACTATGCCTTTTTTCATTAAAATTTTCGACATTCTATACTATGACATTTTTTTACGAATATTTTCGACATGCTATAGTATGACTTTTTTCATGTAAATTTTCGAAAATATTCGTAAAAAAATGTCATAGTATAGAATGTCGAAAATTTTCATGAAAACAGGCATAGTATAGTCTGTCGATTCATTTGGTGGAAAAAAAACTCAGTTTAAATTTTCGTCAATTTTCATGAAAAGTCATACTATACTATGACTTTTTTCATGAAAATGTCGAAATTTTAAACTGAGTTTTTTTTCCACCAAATGAATCGACAGACTATACTATGCCTTTTTTCATTAAAATTTTCTACATTCTATACTATGACATTTTTTTACGAATATTTTCGACATGCTATAGTATGACTTTTTTCATGAAAATTTTCGAAAATATTCGTTAAAAATGTCATAGTATAGAATGTCGAAAATTTTAATGAAAAAAGGCATAGTATAGTCTGTCGATTCATTTGGTGGAAAAAAACTCAGTTTAAATTTTCGTCAATTTTCATGAAAAGTCATACTATAGTATGACTTTTTCACAAAAATGTCGAAATTTTAAACGGAGTTTTTTTTCGACCAAATGAATCGATAGACTATACTATGCCTTTTTTCATTAAAATTTTCGACATTCTATACTATGACATTTTTTTACGAATATTTTCGACATGCTACAGTATGACTTTTTTCATGAAAATTTTCAAAATTTTAAACTGAGTTTTTTTTCCACCAAATGAATCGACAGACTATACTATGCCTTTTTTCATTAAAATTTTCAACATTCTATACTATGACATTTTTTTACGAATATTTTCGACATGCTACAGTATGACTTTTTTCATGAAAATTTTCAAAATTTTAAACTGAGTTTTTTTTCGACCAAATGAATCGACAGACTATACTATGCCTTTTTTCATTAAAATTTTCGACATTCTATACTATGACATTTTTTTACGAATATTTTCGACATGACTTTTTTCATGTAAATTTTCGAAAATATTCGTAAAAAAATGTCATAGTATAGAATGTCGAAAATTTTCATGAAAACAGGCATAGTATAGTATGTCGATTCATTTGGTGGAAAAAAAACTCAGTTTAAATTTTCATCAAATTTCATGAAAAGTCATACTATAGTATGACTTTTTCACAAAAATGTCGAAATTTTAAACTGAGTTTTTTTTCCACCAAATGAATCGACAGACTATACTTTGCCTTTTTTCATTAAAATTTTCGACATTCTATACTATGACATTTTTTTACGAATATTTTCGACATGACTTTTTTCATGAAAATTTTCGAAAATATTCGTTTAAAAATGTCATAGTATAGAATGTCGAAAATTTTAATGAAAAAAGGCATAGTATAGTCTGTCGATTCATTTGGTGGAAAAAAAACTCAGTTTAAATTTTCGTCAATTTTCATGAAAAGTCATACTATAGTATGACTTTTTTCACAAAAATGTCGAAATTTTAAACTGAGATTTTTTTCCACCAAATGAATCGACAGACTATACTATGCCTTTTTTCATTAAAATTTTCTACATTCTATACTATGACATTTTTTTACCAATATTTTCGACAGACTATACTATGCCTTTTTTCATTAAAATTTTCGACATTCTATACTATGACATTTTTTTACGAATATTTTCGACATGACTTTTTTCATGTAAATTTTCGAAAATATTCGTAAAAAAATGTCATAGTATAGAATGTCGAAAATTTTCATGAAAACAGGCATAGTATAGTCTGTCGATTCATTTGGTGGAAAAAAAACTCAGTTTAAATTTTCATCAAATTTCATGAAAAGTCATACTATAGTATGACTTTTTCACAAAAATGTCGAAATTTTAAACTGAGTTTTTTTTCCACCAAATGAATCGACAGACTATACTATGCCTTTTTTCATTAAAATTTTCTACATTCTATACTATGACATTTTTTTACGAATATTTTCGACTTTTTTCATGAAAATTTTCGAAAATATTCGTTAAAATTGTCATAGTATAGAATGTCGAAAATTTTAATGAAAAAAGGCATAGTATAGTCTGTCGATTCATTTGGTGGAAAAAAACTCAGTTTAAATTTTCGTCAATTTTCATGAAAAGTCATACTATAGTATGACTTTTTCACAAAAATGTCGAAATTTTAAACGGAGTTTTTTTTCGACCAAATGAATCGACAGACTATACTATGCCTTTTTTCATTAAAACTTTCGACATTCTATACTATGACATTTTTTTACGAATATTTTCGACATGACTTTTTTCATGTAAATTTTCGAAAATATTCGTAAAAAAATGTCATAGTATAGAATGTCGAAAATTTTCATGAAAACAGGCATAGTATAGTCTGTCGATTCATTTGGTGGAAAAAAAACTCAGTTTAAATTTTCATCAAATTTCATGAAAAGTCATACTATAGTATGACTTTTTCACAAAAATGTCGAAATTTTAAACTGAGTTTTTTTTCCACCAAATGAATCGACAGACTATACTATGCCTTTTTTCATTAAAATTTTCGACATTCTATACTATGACATTTTTTTACGAATATTTTCGACATGACTTTTTTCATGAACATTTTCGAAAATATTTGTAAAAAAATGTCATAGTATAGAATGTCGAAAATTTTCATGAAAACAGGCATAGTATAGTCTGTCGATTCATTTGGTGGAAAAAAAACTCAGTTTAAATTTTCATCAATTTTCATGAAAAGTCATACTATAGTATGACTTTTTCACAAAAATGTTGAAATTTTAAACTGAGTTTTTTTTCCACCAAATGAATCGACAGACTATACTATGCCTTTTTTCATTAAAATTTTCGACATTCTATACTATGACATTTTTTTACGAATATTTTCGACATGACTTTTTTCATGAACATTTTCGAAAATATTTGTAAAAAAATGTCATAGTATAGAATGTCGAAAATTTTCATGAAAACAGGCATAGTATAGTCTGTCGATTCATTTGGTGGAAAAAAAACTCAGTTTAAATTTTCATCAATTTTCATGAAAAGTCATACTATAGTATGACTTTTCATGTCGAAAATATTCGTAAAAAAATGTCATACTATAGTATGACTTTTTCACAAAAATGTCGAAATTTTAAACTGAGTTTTTTTTCCACCAAATGAATCGACAGACTATACTATGCCTTTTTTCATTAAAATTTTCGACATTCTATACTATGACATTTTTTTACGAATATTTTCGACATGACTTTTTTCATGTAAATTTTCGAAAATATTCGTAAAAAAATGTCATAGTATAGAATGTCGAAAATTTTCATGAAAACAGGCATAGTATAGTCTGTCGATTCATTTGGTGGAAAAAAAACTCAGTTTAAATTTTCATCAAATTTCATGAAAAGTCATACTATAGTATGACTTTTTCACAAAAATGTCGAAATTTTAAACTGAGTTTTTTTTCCACCAAATGAATCGACAGACTATACTATGCCTTTTTTCATTAAAATTTTCGACATTCTATACTATGACATTTTTTTACGAATATTTTCGACATGCTACAGTATGACTTTTTTCATGAAAATTTTCAAAATTTTAAACTGAGTTTTTTTTCGACCAAATGAATCGACAGACTATACTATGCCTTTTTTCATTAAAATTTTCGACATTCTATACTATGACATTTTTTTACGAATATTTTCGACATGACTTTTTCATGTAAATTTTCGAAAATATTCGTAAAAAAATGTCATAGTATAGAATGTCGAAAATTTTCATGAAAACAGGCATAGTATAGTCTGTCGATTCATTTGGTGGAAAAAAAACTGAGTTTAAATTTTCATCAATTTTCATGAAAAGTCATACTATAGTATGACTTTTTCAAAAAAATGTCGAAATTTTAAACTGAGTTTTTTTTCCAACAAATGAATCGACAGACTATACTATGCCTTTTTTCATTAAAATTTTTCGACATTCTATACTATGACATTTTTTTACGAATATTTTCGACATGACTTTTTTCATGAAAATTTTCGAAAATATTCGTTAAAAAATGTCATAGTATAGAATGTCGAAAATTTTCATGAAAACAGGCATAGTATAGTCTGTCGATTCATTTGGTGGAAAAAAAACTCAGTTTAAATTTTCATCAATTTTCATGAAAAGTCATACTATAGTATGACTTTTTCACAAAAATGTCGAAATTTTAAACTGAGTTTTTTTTCCACCAAATGAATCGACAGACTATACTATGCCTTTTTTCATTAAAATTTTCGACATTCTATACTATGACATTTTTTTACGAATATTTTCGACATGACTTTTTTCATGAAAATTTTCGAAAATATTTGTAAAAAAATGTCATAGTATAGAATGTCGAAAATTTTCATGAAAACAGGCATAGTATAGTCTGTCGATTCATTTGGTGGAAAAAAAACTCATTTTAAATTTTCATCAATTTTCATGAAAAGTCATACTATAGTATGACTTTTTCACAAAAATGTTGAAATTTTAAACTGAGTTTTTTTTCCACCAAATGAATCGACAGACTATACTATGCCTTTTTTCATTAAAATTTTCGACATTCTATACTATGACATTTTTTTACGAATATTTTCGACATGACTTTTTTCATGAACATTTTCGAAAATATTTGTAAAAAAATGTCATAGTATAGAATGTCGAAAATTTTCATGAAAACAGGCATAGTATAGTCTGTCGATTCATTTGGTGGAAAAAAAACTCAGTTTAAATTTTCATCAATTTTCATGAAAAGTCATACTATAGTATGACTTTTCATGTCGAAAATATTCGTAAAAAAATGTCATACTATAGTATGACTTTTTCACAAAAATGTCGAAATTTTAAACTGAGTTTTTTTTCCACCAAATGAATCGACAGACTATACTATGCCTTTTTTCATTAAAATTTTCGACATTCTATACTATGACATTTTTTTACGAATATTTTCGACATGACTTTTTTCATGTAAATTTTCGAAAATATTCGTAAAAAAATGTCATAGTATAGAATGTCGAAAATTTTCATGAAAACAGGCATAGTATAGTCTGTCGATTCATTTGGTGGAAAAAAAACTCAGTTTAAATTTTCATCAAATTTCATGAAAAGTCATACTATAGTATGACTTTTTCACAAAAATGTCGAAATTTTAAACTGAGTTTTTTTTCCACCAAATGAATCGACAGACTATACTATGCCTTTTTTCATTAAAATTTTCGACATTCTATACTATGACATTTTTTTACGAATATTTTCGACATGCTACAGTATGACTTTTTTCATGAAAATTTTCAAAATTTTAAACTGAGTTTTTTTTCGACCAAATGAATCGACAGACTATACTATGCCTTTTTTCATTAAAATTTTCGACATTCTATACTATGACATTTTTTTACGAATATTTTCGACATGACTTTTTCATGTAAATTTTCGAAAATATTCGTAAAAAAATGTCATAGTATAGAATGTCGAAAATTTTCATGAAAACAGGCATAGTATAGTCTGTCGATTCATTTGGTGGAAAAAAAACTCAGTTTAAATTTTCATCAATTTTCATGAAAAGTCATACTATAGTATGACTTTTTCACAAAAATGTCGAAATTTTAAACTGAGTTTTTTTTCCACCAAATGAATCGACAGACTATACTATGCCTTTTTTCATTAAAATTTTCGACATTCTATACTATGACATTTTTTTACGAATATTTTCGACATGACTTTTTTCATGAAAATTTTCGAAAATATTCGTTAAAAAATGTCATAGTATAGAATGTCGAAAATTTTCATGAAAACAGGCATAGTATAGTCTGTCGATTCATTTGGTGGAAAAAAAACTCAGTTTAAATTTTCATCAATTTTCATGAAAAGTCATACTATAGTATGACTTTTTCACAAAAATGTCGAAATTTTAAACTGAGTTTTTTTTCCACCAAATGAATCGACAGACTATACTATGCCTGTTTTCATTAAAATTTTCGACATTCTATACTATGACATTTTTTTACGAATATTTTCGACATGCTATAGTATGACTTTTTTCATGAAAATTTTCGAAAATATTCGTTAAAATTGTCATAGTATAGAATGTCGAAAATTTTAATGAAAAAAGGCATAGTATAGTCTGTCAATTCATTTGGTGGAAAAAAACTCAGTTTAAATTTTCGTCAATTTTCATGAAAAGTCATACTATAGTATGACTTTTTCACAAAAATGTCGAAATTTTAAACGGAGTTTTTTTTCGACCAAATGAATCGACAGACTATACTATGCCTTTTTTCATTAAAATTTTCGACATTCTATACTATGACATTTTTTTACGAATATTTTCGACATGACTTTTTTCATGTAAATTTTCGAAAATATTCGTAAAAGAATGTCATAGTATAGAATGTCGAAAATTTTCATGAAAACAGGCATAGTATAGTCTGTCGATTCATTTGGTGGAAAAAAAACTCAGTTTAAATTTTCATCAAATTTCATGAAAAGTCATACTATAGTATGACTTTTTCACAAAAATGTCGAAATTTTAAACTGAGTTTTTTTTCCACCAAATGAATCGACAGACTATACTATGCCTTTTTTCATTAAAATTTTCGACATTCTATACTATGACATTTTTTTACGAATATTTTCGACATGCTACAATGACTTTTTTCATGAAAATTTTCAAAATTTTAAACTGAGTTTTTTTTCGACCAAATGAATCGACAGACTATACTATGCCTTTTTTCATTAAAATTTTCGACATTCTATACTATGACATTTTTTTACGAATATTTTCGACATGACTTTTTTCATGTAAATTTTCGAAAATATTCGTAAAAAAATGTCATAGTATAGAATGTCGAAAATTTTCATGAAAACAGGCATAGTATAGTCTGTCGATTCATTTGGTGGAAAAAAAACTCAGTTTAAAATTTCGACATTTTTGTGAAAAAGTCATACTATAGTATGACTTTTCACAAAAATGTCGAAATTTTAAACTGAGTTTTTTTTCCACCAAATGAATCGACAGACTATACTATGCCTTTTTTCATTAAAATTTTCTACATTCTATACTATGACATTTTTTTACGAATATTTTCGACATGACTTTTTTCATGTAATTTCGAAAATATTCGTAAAAAAATGTCATAGTATAGAATGTCGAAAATTTTAATGAAAACAGGCATAGTATAGTCTGTCGATTCATTTGGTGGAAAAAAAACTCAGTTTAAATTTTCATCAAATTTCATGAAAAGTCATACTATAGTATGACTTTTTCACAAAAATGTCGACATTTTAAACTGAGTTTTTTTTCCACCAAATGAATCGACAGACTATACTATGCCTTTTTTCATTAAAATTTTCGACATTCTATACTATGACATTTTTTTACGAATATTTTCGACATGCTACAGTATGACTTTTTTCATGAAAATTTTCAAAATTTTAAACTGAGTTTTTTTTCGACCAAATGAATCGACAGACTATACTATGCCTTTTTTCATTAAAATTTTCGACATTCTATACTATGACATTTTTTTACGAATATTTTCGACATGACTTTTTTCATGTAAATTTTCGAAAATATTCGTAAAAAAATGTCATAGTATAGAATGTCGAAAATTTTCATGAAAACAGGCATAGTATAGTCTGTCGATTCATTTGGTGGAAAAAAAACTCAGTTTAAATTTTCATCAAATTTCATGAAAAGTCATACTATAGTATGACTTTTTCACAAAAATGTCGAAATTTTAAACTGAGTTTTTTTTCCACCAAATGAATCGACAGACTATACTATGCCTTTTTTCATTAAAATTTTCGACATTCTATACTATGACATTTTTTTACGAATATTTTCGACATGACTTTTTTCATGAAAATTTTCGAAAATATTCGTTTAAAAATGTCATAGTATAGAATGTCGAAAATTTTAATGAAAAAAGGCATAGTATAGTCTGTCGATTCATTTGGTGGAAAAAAAACTCAGTTTAAATTTTCGTCAATTTTCATGAAAAGTCATACTATAGTATGACTTTTTCACAAAAATGTCGAAATTTTAAACTGAGATTTTTTTCCACCAAATGAATCGACAGACTATACTATGCCTTTTTTCATTAAAATTTTCGACATTCTATACTATGACATTTTTTTACGAATATTTTCGACAGACTATACTATGCCTTTTTTCATTAAAATTTTCGACATTCTATACTATGACATTTTTTTACGAATATTTTCGACATGACTTTTTTCATGTAAATTTTCGAAAATATTCGTAAAAAAATGTCATAGTATAGAATGTCGAAAATTTTCATGAAAACAGGCATAGTATAGTCTGTCGATTCATTTGGTGTAAAAAAAACTCAGTTTAAATTTTCATCAATTTTCATGAAAAGTCATACTATAGTATGACTTTTTCACAAAAACGTCGAAATTTTAAACTGAGTTTTTTTTCAACCAAATGAAGCGACAGACTATACTATGCCTTTTTTCATTAAAATTTTCGACATTCTATACTATGACATTTTTTTACGAATATTTTCGACATGCTATAGTATGACTTTTTTCATGAAAATTTTCGAAAATATTCGTTAAAATTGTCATAGTATAGAATGTCGAAAATTTTCATGAAAAAAGGCATAGTATAGTCTGTCGATTCATTTGGTGGAAAAAAACTCAGTTTAAATTTTCGTCAATTTTCATGAAAAGTCATACTATAGTATGACTTTTTCACAAAAATGTCGAAATTTTAAACTGAGTTTTTTTTCCACCAAATGAATCGATAGACTATACTATGCCTTTTTTCATTAAAATTTTCGACATTCTATACTATGACATTTTTTTACGAATATTTTCGACATGACTTTTTTCATGTAAATTTTCGAAAATATTCGTAAAAAAATGTCATAGTATAGAATGTCGAAAATTTTCATGAAAACAGGCATAGTATAGTCTGTCGATTCATTTGGTGGAAAAAAAACTCAGTTTAAATTTTCATCAAATTTCATGAAAAGTCATACTATAGTATGACTTTTTCACAAAAATGTCGAAATTTTAAACTGAGTTTTTTTTCCACCAAATGAATCGACAGACTATACTATGCCTTTTTTCATTAAAATTTTCGACATTCTATACTATGACATTTTTTTACGAATATTTTCGACATGCTACAGTATGACTTTTTTCATGAAAATTTTCAAAATTTTAAACTGAGTTTTTTTTCGACCAAATGAATCGACAGACTATACTATGCCTTTTTTCATTAAAATTTTCGACATTCTATACTATGACATTTTTTTACGAATATTTTCGACATGACTTTTTTCATGTAAATTTTCGAAAATATTCGTAAAAAAATGTCATAGTATAGAATGTCGAAAATTTTCATGAAAACAGGCATAGTATAGTCTGTCGATTCATTTGGTGGAAAAAAAACTCAGTTTAAATTTTCATCAAATTTCATGAAAAGTCATACTATAGTATGACTTTTTCACAAAAATGTCGAAATTTTAAACTGAGTTTTTTTTCCACCAAATGAATCGACAGACTATACTATGCCTTTTTTCATTAAAATTTTCGACATTCTATACTATGACATTTTTTTACGAATATTTTCGACATGCTATAGTATGACTTTTTTCATGAAAATTTTCGAAAATATTCGTTAAAATTGTCATAGTATAGAATGTCGAAAATTTTAATGAAAAAAGGCATAGTATAGTCTGTCGATTCATTTGGTGGAAAAAAACTCAGTTTAAATTTTCGGCAATTTTCATGAAAAGTCATACTATAGTATGACTTTTTCACAAAAATGTCGAAATTTTAAACTGAGTTTTTTTTCCACCAAATGAATCGACAGACTATACTATGCCTTTTTTCATTAAAATTTTCTACATTCTATACTATGACATTTTTTTACGAATATTTTCGACATGACTTTTTTCATGTAATTTCGAAAATATTCGTAAAAAAATGTCATAGTATAGAATGTCGAAAATTTTCATGAAAACAGGCATAGTATAGTCTGTCGATTCATTTGGTGGAAAAAAAACTCAGTTTAAAATTTCGACATTTTTGTGAAAAAGTCATACTATAGTATGACTTTTCATGAAAATTGATGAAAATTTAAACTGAGTTTTTTTTCCACCAAATGAATCGACAGACTATACTATGCCTTTTTTCATTAAAATTTTCGACATTCTATACTATGACATTTTTTTACGAATATTTTCGACATGCTACAGTATGACTTTTTTCATGAAAATTTTCAAAATTTTAAACTGAGTTTTTTTTCGACCAAATGAATCGACAGACTATACTATGCCTTTTTTCATTAAAATTTTCGACATTCTATACTATGACATTTTTTTACGAATATTTTCGACATGACTTTTTTCATGTAAATTTTCGAAAATATTCGTAAAAAAATGTCATAGTATAGAATGTCGAAAATTTTCATGAAAACAGGCATAGTATAGTCTGTCGATTCATTTGGTGGAAAAAAAACTCAGTTTAAATTTTCATCAAATTTCATGAAAAGTCATACTATAGTATGACTTTTTCACAAAAATGTCGAAATTTTAAACTGAGTTTTTTTTCCACCAAATGAATCGACAGACTATACTTTGCCTTTTTTCATTAAAATTTTCGACATTCTATACTATGACATTTTTTTACGAATATTTTCGACATGCTACAGTATGACTTTTTTCATGTAAATTTTCGAAAATATTCGTAAAAAAATGTCATAGTATAGAATGTCGAAAATTTTCATGAAAACAGGCATAGTATAGTCTGTCGATTCATTTGGTGGAAAAAAAACTCAGTTTAAATTTTCATCAAATTTCATGAAAAGTCATACTATAGTATGACTTTTTCACAAAAATGTCGAAATTTTAAACTGAGTTTTTTTTCCACCAAATGAATCGACAGACTATACTATGCCTTTTTTCATTAAAATTTTCGACATTCTATACTATGACATTTTTTTACGAATATTTTCGACATGCTATAGTATGACTTTTTTCATGAAAATTTTCGAAAATATTCGTTAAAATTGTCATAGTATAGAATGTCGAAAATTTTAATGAAAAAAGGCATAGTATAGTCTGTCGATTCATTTGGTGGAAAAAAACTCAGTTTAAATTTTCGTCAATTTTCATGAAAAGTCATACTATAGTATGACTTTTTCACAAAAATGTCGAAATTTTAAACTGAGTTTTTTTTCCACCAAATGAATCGACAGACTATACTATGCCTTTTTTCATTAAAATTTTCTACATTCTATACTATGACATTTTTTTACGAATATTTTCGACATGACTTTTTTCATGTAATTTCGAAAATATTCGTAAAAAAATGTCATAGTATAGAATGTCGAAAATTTTCATGAAAACAGGCATAGTATAGTCTGTCGATTCATTTGGTGGAAAAAAAACTCAGTTTAAATTTTCGTCAATTTTCATGAAAAGTCATACTATAGTATGACTTTTTCACAAAAATGTCGAAATTTTAAACTGAGATTTTTTTCCACCAAATGAATCGACAGACTATACTATGCCTTTTTTCATTAAAATTTTCTACATTCTATACTATGACATTTTTTTACGAATATTTTCGACAGACTATACTATGCCTTTTTTCATTAAAATTTTCGACATTCTATACTATGACATTTTTTTACGAATATTTTCGACATGCTATAGTATGACTTTTTTCATGAAAATTTTCGAAAATATTCGTTAAAATTGTCATAGTATAGAATGTCGAAAATTTTAATGAAAAAAGGCATAGTATAGTCTGTCGATTCATTTGGTGGAAAAAAACTCAGTTTAAATTTTCGTCAATTTTCATGAAAAGTCATACTATAGTATGACTTTTTCACAAAAATGTCGAAATTTTAAACGGAGTTTTTTTTCCACCAAATGAATCGACAGACTATACTATGCCTTTTTCATTAAAATTTTCGACATTCTATACTATGACATTTTTTTACGAATATTTTCGACATGACTTTTTTCATGAAAATTTTCGAAAATATTCGTAAAAAAATGTCATAGTATAGAATGTCGAAAATTTTAATGAAAAAAGGCATAGTATAGTCTGTCGATTCATTTGGTGGAAAAAAAACTCAGTTTAAATTTTCGTCAATTTTCATGAAAAGTCATACTATAGTATGACTTTTTCACAAAAATGTCGAAATTTTAAACTGAGTTTTTTTTCCACCAAATGAATCGACAGACTATACTATGCCTTTTTTCATTAAAATTTTCGACATTCTATACTATGACATTTTTTTACGAATATTTTCGACATGACTTTTTTCATGTAATTTTCGAAAATATTCGTAAAAAAATGTCATAGTATAGAATGTCGAAAATTTTAATGAAAAAAGGCATAGTATAGTCTGTCGATTCATTTGGTGGAAAAAAAACTCAGTTTAAATTTTCATCAATTTTCATGAAAAGTCATACTATAGTATGACTTTTTCACAAAAATGTCGAAATTTTAAACTGAGTTTTTTTTCCACCAAATGAATCGACAGACTATACTATGCCTTTTTTCATTAAAATTTTCGACATTCTATACTATGACATTTTTTTACGAATATTTTCGACATGACTTTTTTCATGAAAATTTTCGAAAATATTCGTAAAAAATGTCATAGTATAGAATGTCGAAAATTTTAATGAAAAAAGGCATAGTATAGTCTGTCGATTCATTTGGTGGAAAAAAAACTCAGTTTAAATTTTCATCAATTTTCATGAAAAGTCATACTATAGTATGACTTTTTCACAAAAATGTCGAAATTTTAAACTGAGTTTTTTTTCCACCAAATGAATCGACAGACTATACTATGCCTTTTTTCATTAAAATTTTCGACATTCTATACTATGACATTTTTTTACGAATATTTTCGACATGACTTTTTTCATGAAAATTTTCGAAAATATTCGTAAAAAAATGTCATAGTATAGAATGTCGAAAATTTTCATGAAAACAGGCATAGTATAGTCTGTCGATTCATTTGGTGGAAAAAAAACTCAGTTTAAATTTTCATCAATTTTCATGAAAAGTCATACTATAGTATGACTTTTTCACAAAAATGTCGAAATTTTAAACTGAGTTTTTTTTCCACCAAATGAATCGACAGACTATACTATGCCTTTTTTCATTAAAATTTTCGACATTCTATACTATGACATTTTTTTACGAATATTTTCGACATGACTTTTTTCATGAAAATTTTCGAAAATATTCGTTAAAAATGTCATAGTATAGAATGTCGAAAATTTTAATGAAAACAGGCATAGTATAGTCTGTCGATTCATTTGGTGGAAAAAAAACTCAGTTTAAATTTTCGTCAATTTTCATGAAAAGTCATACTATAGTATGACTTTTTCACAAAAATGTCGAAATTTTAAACTGAGTTTTTTTTCCACCAAATGAATCGACAGACTATACTATGCCTTTTTTCATTAAAATTTTCGACATTCTATACTATGACATTTTTTTACGAATATTTTCGACATGACTTTTTTCATGTAAATTTTCGAAAATATTCGTAAAAAAATGTCATAGTATAGAATGTCGAAAATTTTCATGAAAACAGGCATAGTATAGTCTGTCGATTCATTTGGTGGAAAAAAAACTCAGTTTAAATTTTCATCAAATTTCATGAAAAGTCATACTATAGTATGACTTTTTCACAAAAATGTCGAAATTTTAAACTGAGTTTTTTTTCCACCAAATGAATCGACAGACTATACTATGCCTTTTTTCATTAAAATTTTCAAAAATATTCGTTTAAAAATGTCATAGTATAGAATGTCGAAAATTTTCATGAAAACAGGCATAGTATAGTCTGTCGATTCATTTGGTGGAAAAAAAACTCAGTTTAAATTTTCATCAAATTTCATGAAAAGTCATACTATAGTATGACTTTTTCACAAAAATGTCGAAATTTTAAACTGAGTTTTTTTTCCACCAAATGAATCGACAGACTATACTATGCCTTTTTTCATTAAAATTTTCGACATTCTATACTATGACATTTTTTTACGAATATTTTCGACATTACTTTTTTCATGAAAATTTTCGAAAATATTCGTTTAAAAATGTCATAGTATAGAATGTCGAAAATTTTAATGAAAAAAGGCATAGTATAGTCTGTCGATTCATTTGGTGGAAAAAAAACTCAGTTTAAATTTTCGTCAATTTTCATGAAAAGTCATACTATAGTATGACTTTTTCACAAAAATGTCGAAATTTTAAACTGAGTTTTTTTTCCACCAAATGAATCGACAGACTATACTATGCCTTTTTCATTAAAATTTTCTACATTCTATACTATGACATTTTTTTACGAATATTTTCGACATGACTTTTTTCATGTAATTTCGAAAATATTCGTAAAAAAATGTCATAGTATAGAATGTCGAAAATTTTCATGAAAACAGGCATAGTATAGTCTGTCGATTCATTTGGTGGAAAAAAAACTCAGTTTAAATTTTCATCAATTTTCATGAAAAGTCATACTATAGTATGACTTTTTCACAAAAATGTCGAAATTTTAAACTGAGTTTTTTTTCCACCAAATGAATCGACAGACTATACTATGCCTGTTTTCATTAAAATTTTCGACATTCTATACTATGACATTTTTTTACGAATATTTTCGACATGCTATAGTATGACTTTTTCCATGAAAATTTTCGAAAATATTCGTTAAAATTGTCATAGTATAGAATGTCGAAAATTTTAATGAAAAAAGGCATAGTATAGTCTGTCGATTCATTTGGTGGAAAAAAACTCAGTTTAAATTTTCGTCAATTTTCATGAAAAGTCATACTATAGTATGACTTTTTCACAAAAATGTCGAAATTTTAAACAGAGTTTTTTTTCGACCAAATGAATCGACAGACTATACTATGCCTTTTTTCATTAAAATTTTCGACATTCTATACTATGACATTTTTTTATGAATATTTTCGACATGACTTTTTTCATGTAAATTTTCGAAAATATTCGTAAAAAAATGTCATAGTATAGAATGTCGAAAATTTTCATGAAAACAGGCATAGTATAGTCTGTCGATTCATTTGGTGGAAAAAAAACTCCGTTTAAAATTTCGACATTTTTGTGAAAAAGTCATACTATAGTATGACTTTTCCAGAAAATTGACGAAATTTTAAACTGAGTTTTTTTCCACCAAATGAATCGACAGACTATACTATGCCTTTTTTCATTAAAATTTTCGACATTCTATACTATGACAATTTTAACGAATATTTTCGAAAATTTTCATGAAAACAGGCATAGTATAGTCTGTCGATTCATTTGGTGGAAAAAAAACTCAGTTTAAATTTTCATCAATTTTCATGAAAAGTCATACTATAGTATGACTTTTTCACAAAAATGTCGAAATTTTAAACTGAGTTTTTTTTCCACCAAATGAATCGACAGACTATACTATGCCTTTTTTCATTAAAATTTTCGACATTCTATACTATGACATTTTTTTACGAATATTTTCGACATGACTTTTTTCATGTAAATTTTCGAAAATATTCGTAAAAAAATGTCATAGTATAGAATGTCGAAAATTTTCATGAAAACAGGCATAGTATAGTCTGTCGATTCATTTGGTGGAAAAAAAACTCAGTTTAAATTTTCATCAAATTTCATGAAAAGTCATACTATAGTATGACTTTTTCACAAAAATGTCGAAATTTTAAACTGAGTTTTTTTTCCACCAAATGAATCGACAGACTATACTATGCCTTTTTTCATTAAAATTTTCGACATTCTATACTATGACATTTTTTTACGAATATTTTCGACATGCTACAGTATGACTTTTTTCATGAAAATTTTCAAAATTTTAAACTGAGTTTTTTTTCGACCAAATGAATCGACAGACTATACTATGCCTTTTTTCATTAAAATTTTCGACATTCTATACTATGACATTTTTTTACGAATATTTTCGACATGACTTTTTTCATGTAAATTTTCGAAAATATTCGTAAAAAAATGTCATAGTATAGAATGTCGAAAATTTTCATGAAAACAGGCATAGTATAGTCTGTCGATTCATTTGGTGGAAAAAAAACTCAGTTTAAATTTTCATCAAATTTCATGAAAAGTCATACTATAGTATGACTTTTTCACAAAAATGTCGAAATTTTAAACTGAGTTTTTTTTCCACCAAATGAATCGACAGACTATACTATGCCTTTTTTCATTAAAATTTTCGACATTCTATACTATGACATTTTTTTACGAATATTTTCGACATGCTACAGTATGACTTTTTTCATGAAAATTTTCAAAATTTTAAACTGAGTTTTTTTTCGACCAAATGAATCGACAGACTATACTATGCCTTTTTTCATTAAAATTTTCGACATTCTATACTATGACATTTTTTTACGAATATTTTCGACATGACTTTTTTCCTGTAAATTTTCGAAAATATTCGTAAAAAAATGTCATAGTATAGAATGCCGAAAATTTTCATGAAAACAGGCATAGTATAGTCTGTCGATTCATTTGGTGGAAAAAAAACTCAGTTTAAATTTTCATCAAATTTCATGAAAAGTCATACTATAGTATGACTTTTTCACAAAAATGTCGAAATTTTAAACTGAGTTTTTTTTCCACCAAATGAATCGACAGACTATACTATGCCTTTTTTCATTAAAATTTTCGACATTCTATACTATGACATTTTTTTATGAATATTTTCGACATGACTTTTTTCATGAAAATTTTCGAAAATATTCGTTTAAAAATGTCATAGTATAGAATGTCGAAAATTTTAATGAAAAAAGGCATAGTATAGTCTGTCGATTCATTTGGTGGAAAAAAAACTCAGTTTAAATTTTCGTCAATTTTCATGAAAAGTCATACTATAGTATGACTTTTTCACAAAAATGTCGAAATTTTAAACTGAGATTTTTTTCCACCAAATGAATCGACAGACTATACTATGCCTTTTTTCATTAAAATTTTCTACATTCTATACTATGACATTTTTTTACGAATATTTTCGACATGACTTTTTTCATGTAATTTCGAAAATATTCGTAAAAAAATGTCATAGTATAGAATGTCGAAAATTTTCATGAAAACAGGCATAGTATAGTCTGTCGATTAATTTGGTGGAAAAAAAACTCAGTTTAAATTTTCATCAATTTTCATGAAAAGTCATACTATAGTATGACTTTTTCACAAAAATGTCGAAATTTTAAACTGAGTTTTTTTTCCACCAAATGAATCGACAGACTATACTATGCCTTTTTTCATTAAAATTTTCTACATTCTATACTATGACATTTTTTTACGAATATTTTCGACATGACTTTTTTCATGTAAATTTTCGAAAATATTCGTAAAAAAATGTCATAGTATAGAATGTCGAAAATTTTCATGAAAACAGGCATAGTATAGTCTGTCGATTCATTTGGTGGAAAAAAAACTCCGTTTAAAATTTCGACATTTTTGTGAAAAAGTCATACTATAGTATGACTTTTCATGAAAATTGACGAAAATTTAAACTGAGTTTTTTTCCACCAAATGAATCGACAGACTATACTATGCCTTTTTTCATTAAAATTTTCGACATTCTATACTATGACAATTTTAACGAATATTTTCGAAAATTTTCATGAAAACAGGCATAGTATAGTCTGTCGATTCATTTGGTGGAAAAAAAACTCAGTTTAAATTTTCATCAATTTTCATGAAAAGTCATACTATAGTATGACTTTTTCACAAAAATGTCGAAATTTTAAACTGAGTTTTTTTTCCACCAAATGAATCGACAGACTATACTATGCCTTTTTTCATTAAAATTTTCGACATTCTATACTATGACATTTTTTTACGAATATTTTCGACATGACTTTTTTCATGTAAATTTTCGAAAATATTCGTAAAAAAATGTCATAGTATAGAATGTCGAAAATTTTCATGAAAACAGGCATAGTATAGTCTGTCGATTCATTTGGTGGAAAAAAAACTCAGTTTAAATTTTCATCAAATTTCATGAAAAGTCATACTATAGTATGACTTTTTCACAAAAATGTCGAAATTTTAAACTGAGTTTTTTTTCCACCAAATGAATCGACAGACTATACTATGCCTTTTTTCATTAAAATTTTCGACATTCTATACTATGACATTTTTTTACGAATATTTTCGACATGCTACAGTATGACTTTTTTCATGAAAATTTTCAAAATTTTAAACTGAGTTTTTTTTCGACCAAATGAATCGACAGACTATACTATGCCTTTTTTCATTAAAATTTTCGACATTCTATACTATGACATTTTTTTACGAATATTTTCGACATGACTTTTTTCATGTAAATTTTCGAAAATACTCGTAAAAAAATGTCATAGTATAGAATGTCGAAAATTTTCATGAAAACAGGCATAGTATAGTCTGTCGATTCATTTGGTGGAAAAAAAACTCAGTTTAAATTCTCATCAATTTTCATGAAAAGTCATACTATAGTATGACTTTTTCACAAAAATGTCGAAATTTTAAACTGAGTTTTTTTTCCACCAAATGAATCGACAGACTATACTATGCCTTTTTCATTAAAATTTTCGACATTCTATACTATGACATTTTTTTACAAATATTTTCGACATACTATAGTATGACTTTTTTCATGAAAGTTTGACAAATTATACTATGATATTTTTTCATGAAAATTTTCGACATTCTATACTATGCGATTTTTTTTTACACAAAATTAATCTACATACAATACTATGACTTTTCTGATGAAAATTCTCCACACACTATACTATGACATTTTTTCATGAAAATTTTCGACATACAATAGTATGACTTTTTTTTCATGAAAATTTTCGACATACTATAGTATGACTTTTTTTTCATGAAAATTTTCAACATTCTATACTATGAGTTTTTATTTACACAAAATGAATCTACATACTATACTATGACTTTTCTGATGAAAATTTTCGACATACTATACTATGACATTTTTTCATGAGCTTTTTCGACATACAACATTATGACTTTTTTTCATACACCTATTACAGCTCAAACAGGATAATGTGATCATAGCTCTGCCTTCTACTATGGATGGACGGGAGGACGACCTGAAGAAGTGGCCTCAGATAACCTACACTAGCATATTTAGCTACATATTGACTCTATTGCTACAGAAGGTGAAGCGATGAACAATCTGAAAAGCTCTGAGTCAGATCAGTACTTCCACAATAACAAGGTTTAGTTTTTTTCTACACAGATAACCGTACGTAAACTATTTTAGTCTAATGCTGCCCTGCACTCCATGCCATGAACTGCCTTACATTTTAAACTGTACAGAAAATAGTCAAAGTAACTGGCTGTCATTAAACCAACGCTACAATGCTGTGTCCTCCCTACGCATGAAATCATAGCTGATGTTCTCCTGGCACTGCTGTCAGTCCTTTAAGGACCCGACGTCTCTTCTCCGCTGCTCTTTATAGACCAACCACAGAGTAGGATACGGGTTTTCCTCCGTTGGCTTTTAGTCGACTAAATAAACTGAGCACACATAACGAGGGTTTATGGTGGTCTCTTCAAGTTTAGGTTTCTCAGCCACATTCTTCTGGATTCCTCGTCCGTAGGTCGGCGATCGAAACTGTACCGTTGGTCACAATAACAATCCCTTTTTGTTTTGGTTGCATGTTCAACACACTGTTGTTGAAGCCACAGATTTAGCTTTGTCTGGTTGTTAGTACAGCTGCCAACAGCTCAACAAGGACATTTTAGAAAATGCTAATTTAATGTTAGTTAAATATCTGTTTAAAATAAAGAAGGATTTGCTAAATTGAATGTGAATTACTTTTCAAAAGAAGCACCGTTAGCGGTTAGCCACTATGGTTAACATGGGAAGGATGGTCATTTGAGCAAGTGTTAGTTTAGCAGAAGGAGTGAAGGTGGAGCGCATTTTGTAAAAAAGAAGCCATGTCATAGTATAGTATGTCAGAAAAAGGCGTAAAGGTTCAGCGTACAGACCTGATGACCGGCAGCAGCGGGCCAAAGGTTTCCTCTTTGGTGCAGATCATGTCTGTGGTGACGTCGGCCAGCAGAGTGGGCTCCATGAAGGACCCGTCCAGACGCTTCCCGCCCTTCAGCACCTTTGCTCCCTTGGACACTGCATCTGATATCTGGTGGACCACCTGTGAAATGGAGGGGTTCAGGTGTTGAACTCTGCTGCTACTATGGGCCACAATTTCTTGACTTATTTGTCGTGGAGGCATCTCATACAAATCACAAACAGGGACACTGACGAGGGACAACCGTGGCGGAGGCCAACATCCACTGGAAATGTGTTTGACTTTGTGCCGAGTATACAGACACAGCTCTCACTTTGTTTATACAAGGACCGGATGGCTCGTAACAACGACCCCGGTACCCCATATTCCCGCAGTACCCCCCACAGGACACCCCGGGGGGACACGGTCGTAAGCCTTCACCAAGTCCACAAAGCGCATGTAGACTGGATGGGCAATCTCCCATAACCTCTCCAACAGCCCCGTGAGAGTAAAGAGCTGGTCCACTGTTCCACGGCCAGGACGGAATCCACATTGTTCCTCCTGGATCTGAGGTTAATAATCTGAGTTATTTATTTCCTTGCTGTAGGGAGGGAAGTTCGTCCCTAAGCTTGACGCTGTATTGATACCCTCCACCTTAAAGGAGGAGCTTCATTGAGCTGCGAGTGGGACTACAAACAGAGTTCACTCCACCACGGAGTGGGAGGGTGAAGGGACCGGACTGGAATTGGGCCTATATTACACTGCTCTTTCTCCAGAGCGAGATATCTGACCTTCTCTGCAGCTCTGGGGTTGATGAGCGGCCCCTGGGTGGTACCGGGCTCTGAGCCGTGACCCAGGCGGAGCTCGGCGTCCATCGCTCGGCCCAGCTTCTCCATGAAGCGATCGTGGATGCCGCTCTGCACCAGGAAGCGGTTGGAACACACGCAGGTCTACAGGAGGAAGAGGAAGACGGTGATGGATACGACGCAAACATGTGACCTCAGTGTACACTGTGAGCTTCATCCAGACCCTCACTTACCTGTCCAGAGTTCCTGAACTTGGAGGCCATGGCTCCGCCCACTGCCTTGTCGACGTCAGCGCTGTCGAACACGATGAAGGGGGCGTGGCCTCCCAGCTCCATGGACGTCTTCTTCACGGTGTCAGCAGCCAGTTTCAGCAGCACCTGAGAGCAAGTTTAACTACTGCGTCATTGCTCTACTTTATACATTACACTTCGTATCACAGTAACAGTTTGACTGTTTAACTACTGCGTCATTGCTCTGTTTTATACAGTACATTACACTTCATATTTTTTACATTACTCTTCATAGTTTTTGAAAGGCTAAACGCCAACAAATATGGAGTGAATCAGAATATTTTGTTAGATAACACCATGTTGTGAATTTTGGAAATGATTACATCAATCTTTTTTCAATAAATGTTGACTTTTGGACTTTCCAATGCTCTGGAGTTATTGGAAATGTTTGGATCACACGAGTCTGAAACAACCCACCACTGGAGTCTTTTGGTCCAACAGAAGTTGGAACCAATGGATTCTTTGTTTTTTCTAGTTTTATATGATACCAGTACTTTCACTCTAGCTTTAAAACTGAGCCGCTACAACCTCTTAAACGAGTAAACAAGTGTGTAGGATCTGGCGGCATCTAGCGGTGAGGCTGCAGATTGAAACCTCTCCCGTGTACCAAGCGTGTCGGAGAACTACGATGGCCGACGCGAAAACGTGAATCCCTCTCTAGAGCTGCTGTCATAGTAGCGGAGGTCATTTAGAGAATAACAGAGTGAGTGTGTACAAGGGAAGTGAGTGGTGAAGCAAGAGAAGAGTATTTTAACCATGAAGACAGCCAGCAGGGGGTGCTGCAGCCGTCCTCTACTCTCAGGGTCTCACCTTGCCGGTGGCGGTGGAGCCTGTGAAGGAGATCTTGGCCACCAGAGGGTCGGTGCAGAGAACCTCCCCGACCGATGGAGTCTTCTCTCTGGAGCACGGGACCACGTTAAACACCCCCGCCGGGATCCCCGCCTGCTCCGCCAGCTGCACAACGACACGTCAACCACCTCATTTACAGAGAAAACAACACGGAGGGTTTTATAAGGAGGGTTAAACCGTTCAGTGTGCTGACCTCAGCCAGAGCCAGCGCCGACAGCGGCGTGTCCTCAGCCGGTTTCACCACCACAGTGCAGCCGGCAGCCAGAGCAGCCGCGACCTTCCTGGTGATCATCGCGCTGGGGAAGTTCCACTGTGGAGCGACACAACACTCAGTTCCACACTTATCAAGATTTATACATCAACAAGGACTCACATTACGATGGTCTTTAAGAGGACACTCCTTCCCAGCATTCCCAGTGTTCCCAGCGTTCCACACACAAATGCTCAGGACAAAGTAGACTCATCTCAGTTTATTCTGGACATCAGACATGCTAACGAAGGAAAAAGGAAGTCTTTTGTATACAGGAGCTGGCAGGTGATTGGTTTAAAAGGTCACATGACAATTAACTGACATCTTCTTTATGACAATGACTAAATAACAGGTGGTTCAGACCATCAACTGTATATCAGACGTGGACGTGGTCAGTCACCGTGACGTCACCCATGGTTTGTGGACTGCTGTTTTGAAGCCTCCAGTTCGGCATTTTGGCTGTCGCCATCTTGGTTATTTGCAACCAGAAGTGACACGAGAGGGTGGAGCTAAGTACAACCGAATACCGAATAAGACATTTTCAAGCGACCAAAAGGTTACAATTAACTTTGATGTCCTGAAAGCGGCAAGTGTGAAGTAGATCAGATGAACGGTTACAGAGCAAACCGAGATTCCTCACTTTATAGTTAGATAATTATTATCACTATGTTTTTAATTAATTATTTATTTATTATTATAATTATTATTGTTTTCCTTTATTTATGATGATGGTGGCGCTATAGAGGAAACGTCAGAGGATCATTACAGTTATTACAGTTCATCCTGAATGATGAACCGGTGTGGAGTAAAGAGGAGGACCGACCGACTCCTCACAGCTACGTCAGCTGAAAATAAGGGCTTCTGATTGGCTGCTCACCGGTGTGATGATGGAGGCGACGCCAACAGGCTGTTTGAGGAGGAGGATCTTTCGGTCTTTGGCGGGTGACGGGACGATATCGCCATACACTCGGCGAGCCTCCTCCGAAAACCACTCCAGGAAGGAGGCGGAGTACGCCACCTCCCCGAGAGACTCCTGCATGGGTTTACCCTGCAACACACACACACACACACACACACACACACACACACACACACACACACACACAGTCAGTTTTAATACACTAAATGAAACTAGAAAATGCATTTCCTGCTGAGAATGCGTGGGAATGCTGACAGCTGAAATTAATTGCAAAGCATTGCTGAAAATGCAGAAATGTGAAATGACTTGTCTAAAAATGTTTCAGACTAAATGCACTGCTGAAAAACCTAGAAGATGAATTGTATGCTGAATATTTAGATAGTTTAAGGGTTTCTGTAGCTGAGAGTATGCATAAGTAGAAATAGAAGAAGTTACGAAAGAAGAAAGATTTGGATAACATAGTGTGAACGCTGTATTACAGCATTCACAGTATTACAGCATTCACAGAATTACAGCCTTCACAGTATTACAGCGTTCACTGTATGATCAGCGTGCTTGTGTCAGTCGGATTTTGTGATCTGATCTTCCAGCAGACAACAGGAACCAGTGAACGTCTGTGTCCCTGTTACTGTAAACACAGCATCAAACCAACGGTCTCATCATGATGACACTCACACATTCAAAGGTGATCAGCTTGGCCAGGTCTTCTTTGTGCAGCGTCATCAGGTCGAACCATTTCCTCAACAGGACGCTCCTCTCCTGCAGGACAGCCAATCACATCACACCAGGAGTCAGCTGACACTTGTTGTTTTACAATCATGTTTTTATTCCAGGGTAATAATTTGAAGAAGTTGGCAACAGCCTCATATGACCAGTGATGGACTGTGTTTGTGTTAAACCGGTTCTGGACCACTGGAACTAGTCACATTAATATTTCACAGAGTGGAAAATGTTAAAAACTCAGCAGGTTCTTCAGGGACAACGTGGCTGCAGAATACAGCTTCATTTCTTAGTATTACATTTCGTGAAGTTATGAAAAAATAATAATTTCTTGACCATATGAATCTGAATTTGAGGTTTGACGGAATAATCTGTTTAACTAACTGGCTGCTGCTCGGAGGCTGAAAAGGACAACAGACAAGGACATCTTGGCAAATGAAGATAATTCATCAGCCTCGTCTTCGGTTTGTTCCCGCCTTCTTCGTCTAATTTGGCAGTGAAACAACACACAAGACCTGAGCCGTCCTTCTATTCACCTACAACACAAGAGGCTGGCTGAGGTTTTGTTTCCGCTGGATGTGTGAGAAGTTTTTCAAGTTTTCCTGCCAACAATGACCTCTATGGATTTTTTTTTCTTACCCTTTCTGATTTCTGTCGAGGCCAGGCAGGCAAGTGGCTTATAAAATGTGGCCCTTCACTGACTAGGTTGAGCTAAGAGGGTTAGAGTTAGGGTTAGGTCTCCTGTGAAATTTGGAGTTTTATTTAAATATTGTGTTGTCTAGTGAATTATACGTAAGCCGAATTAAAGTCTGGCTCCTGTCAGTTGAGACGACACCATGTGTTACACAGTTTTAGGTGCTTCTCTGACGGATGTGTAACATTTATATTAAACTGATAGTTTTCAAATGGAGTACGGTTAACAAGAGACTGTCTTTCACTATTTTATTAATTGTTTGTATACTTCTTAAAACTGCTAAATAGAAGAAGTTAAAGTGTCACCAACCAAACAAAAGTTAGACTTTGAGCTCTGAAGTTGACCTGTGAGACTGTGATGAGGTTTAATAACTGTGTGAGATAACAGGAATCAGTCACTGGCCGCTCACATGGTTGGTGGAGTATTTACACATAAACATGAACATGAATATGAACATATACATGATCAAAAACATGAACATGTTTATGATCATGTTTAACATGTTCATGTCCATGTTGTCCCACACACAGAAACTTTGTGCAGAAACTAATCCCGCAGCATTGTTTGGTTTCACTGCTGTCCAGAGGTGGAAAGTACATTTACTCAAATACTGTACTTAAGTACAAATTTTGAGGTACTTGTACTTTCCATTGTATGTTATTTTATACTTCTACTCCACTACATTTACTTAATAAGTTTAGTTACTTTGCAGATTTAGATTAATAATACAAAATATAATCAACAAATAAAAAAACACATTCAAGCATCAATAATTATAATATAATATAGATTATTCTGCATAATGAGTAGGCTACATTTTGATGATAATACTTTTGTACTTAAAAGCAGAATAATCTAATAATAATAAAAAATAATTCAATATATATACAAGAATTATATATATATATATATTATATTATATATATATATAAGAATTATATATATATATATATATATATATATATATATACACACATACATTATGGCATGCCGTTTAGGAAATTATTATATATATATATACAATGTGAAATTTGAGTTTCATTCCATATATTCAGGATTTCATGCCATATATTCAGGATTTCATTCAATATTCTCAGCATTCATTCAATATTCTCAGGGTTCATTCAATATATTCAGGATTTCATTCCATATATTCAGGATTTCATTCAATATATTCAGGATTTCATTCCATACATTCAGGATTTCATTCCATATATTCAGGATTTCATTCCATATTCTCAGTTTCATTCCATATATTCAGGATTCATTCAAAATATTCAGGATTTCATTCAATATTCTCAGCATTCATTCAATATATTCAGGATTTCATTCAATATATTTAGGATTTCATTCAATATTCTCAAATTTCCCATGATATATATAATAATTTCCTAAACGGCATGCCATAATATAATAAATGAATGAGGTGTAGACTCCTCCATTGACAGGTAAGCCTCAGTGAGCTCACAGTGAATCTCCGTTAATGAGCTGCACGGATGCACCTGTCGTCGGAGAGCAGGGAATTCCCTCACGCCAAACTCCATTCAAATATTTCGCAGTTTAATGTCGTCGCGTTTATCGGCTAACATTCAAGTTTTGTGAACGTAACCAGCATGTTTTCCTGAATCGTTGGAGACTGTCTTCGCTTCAACATAATACTGCAAACTGCAAGTCGTACCTAACTTATTTTGGTGAGGCTTTTAGCTGGTCCACATTCATACATCCTTCCTCCTAAAACGGAGGAAAGTGAAACATGGAGTTTTATTTAAATACTGTGTTGTTTGGCGAATTATGCGTAAGCCGAATTAAAGTCTGGTTCCTGTCAGTTGAGACGACACCATGTATTCGGGTTTTTGTGCTTCTCTGACGGATACGCAACGTGTTTTTTATTAAATTGGTAGTTTTTCGAGCAGAGTACGGTTACCTTAGCACTGTACAGCTTCCAGGAATGGAACGCCTTGTACGCAGCGTCCACAGCCTGCTTGGCCTCAGCCGGACCGCAGTCTGACACCCGGGCGATCTCCTTCCCGGTGGCCGGGTCCAGCACGGGGAACACCGAGGCTGCGGAGACCCAGCGGCCGTCTACGTAGCCCTGCGTCCGCAGCAGAGGAGCGGAGACATCCAGGCTGTAGTGTCTCTGCATGGCGGCGGAGGGGATGCGGAGCACCGGGAAGACCTGCCGGAGGAAGAACCGAGACTTCAGCACACAGAGAGGAGACATGGTGGACTGAAAGTGTCTGCTGCTGGGTGCCTGTGAACCGCTCACTGTGTCCGGGATGACAAGTAGTGTTGCTCCGGCAGCTTTCAGTCAGCAAGGCCTATGGAAAGGAGGCTGGGTCACGCGTCATCATCGCGTCATATCTTTTTTTGTTGTTGTTTTTTTTTGTCGATCCGGACTTTTTTTTTTTTTTTTTTTTTTTTTTATTGAATTCTTTCAACAATACATTTTACATGGAACAAGAGAATGAAGATTTTACATCATAACTCATAAATCATCAATATATGACATGGACAACATGAGATTAAAGACAGAAAAGAGATCAAATAAAATTACATAAAATTAAAATAAAAACATAATAACTAAACAGAAGCAACAATGACATTTAGTACAAGGGAAATGACCAGATATTTTAAATTTATATAGTTCATTTGTTAATATTTTCTTTACATAACAATTTTTTGTATATTTGGGATGTCAAAATAGCTTTTTCATTTGTAGTGATCTTGGGAACAGAGTCAAAAAGATATTGCAATTCAACACTATATCTTTGGGGGGTATAACCATGGATGTATAACACATGCGCAGTAAAATCTGGCCTGCACTCGCCGAAATTGAGCCAATCACAACGCACGACCACAGCTTCAGTTAAACTGGGCGTGTGCTATATCCCATACCCCGCGACCCATGTACACCCGCGACCCATCCTCCTTTCCATAGGCCTTGGGGGCTTGCTTTCGGTTCCAACCAGTCTGGAAGAGGACGCCTTAACCACGTGACACCGCACCAACACAAGAACCACGTGAGCACTTCACGGTCCTCTTCTGCTCTGATGCATTCAATGTCCAACACTATAGAAACTCATTCAAACGAGGTATATCAATAAGAAGTGAAAGTCAATAGTTGGTTCCATGTCAACATCAGTTCCCAGAAGTAGAGCTACGCTTCCGCCATTTTGGACTGAAAGCGACTACCAGACGCAAGTAAAACGTCTGCCCACAAAAGTAAAACTACATTATTTCTATTCTATTGTCATATACTACTGAAATGACCTTCGTTGAACAATAAAATATTATAAATATAATAAGCGTTTCCAGTCCAAAATGGCGGCAGAGTTTCCTCTCTTTGTTTCTAGACTCTTTGACCCATTCATACCAGCAAAAACAAACACAATGCATTCAATAAAAATATATTTAATATGAGAGTATATAAAATAAATAGTATATTGATCTTTTTTACTTATTTAGTCAAAATTAAGGGATTCCATAAATTCTGTCATTTTAATAATAATAACATAAAATTAATAATTTTAATAAGTCAAAAATGTGATATTGTTAATCAACACATTCCAGTATAATGATGTCTGATAGGAAAGTTGCTCCACATGAGATTTATTCTAACATTAGTGTTTATTTCATGTATAGACACTGTGACGATGGACCTGTAGGAGTCGGCCTGATGGGCATAATGTGTGTGTGTGTGTGTGTGTGTGTGTGTGTGTGTGTGTGTGTGTGTGTGTGTGCAATGGTAAACCAACTTTATCAGTCCAGTTTCTGTTTCCAGCTGTAACAGGAGTTGGTTTCTGATTCATCACAAACTGGTTCAAGCTCTCAGTTCAACTGGACTTTACTGTGTCTTTACTGTGACTTTACTGTGTCTTTACTGTGTCTTTACTGTGTCTTTACTGTGTCTTTACTGTGTCTTTACTGTGACTTTAATGTGTCTTTTATTAATATTCAGGAGCTTTTAAGATGAACAGTTTTCTACTCAGCAACAGCCATGACGGGATATTTTATTTTTTTTGTAAAATTTGAAGGGTCATAACAAAGGGTCTGAATACTTATTTTATGTCAATGAGATACTTCCGTTTTTATTTTTGATAAATCCATTTCGTTGCTTTTCGAGTGTAGATTAATGAGGGACTAAATGATTTTAGAATCAGGCTGCAGCATGAGAAAATGTACATCTGGGTGTGACGGTTATTGTGTGAATGCTGTAATACAGTTAACAGTATTGTTCTTTGAATCTTTATTCAACTATTTCTTCTGTACGTTTTTTTTGGACTTTTACTACTTCTGCATAATTTCAGCTACAGAAACCGTTCCACTATCTAAATATTCAGCTCTTTAAGGACATTAGTTCTTACATTCAACTTGTTTCTACCATATATACTTTTTAAAATATTAAACTTTTTTCAGATTTTTTTTTACAATGTAACTCAATGGAGAAAATCTTCAAATCCTCTTAAACATACTCCACTTTGAAATGCTACTGCTTCCGCATACATTCAGCTACAGGCACCATTTAAACTTTAAACTGGTTACAAGAATTTGAACTTGAACTAAAAAGGACGGCTCATGTCTTGTGTATTGTTTCACTGCCAAATTATATAAAGAAGATAGGAACAAACCGATAAGACGGAGCTGCTGAATTATCCTCATTTGACAAGATGCCCTTGTCGGTTGTCCTTTTCAGCCTCCTAAAAAAAAACCAGTTCTGCTATCGATTCTCAGTTGGCTGCTTCCAGTGCAAACAGGCATTCGAGACTGTGAGTTCTGTGAGTGGGTGGTGGTTAGGAGGCATTCACACCCACATCTCTACGCCCACTTCTCCCTTTTCTTTATTGAACGTATCGATTATGTAAAGTTGCATTGGTCTGGTCTGGCCTGTGTGGCTGAGCAGAGGGGTTGTTTCAGAGGGTCATGGGTGTGAAAGTGGGGGCGTATAGTAACGAATAGCAACCCCCACCGACCCATCATTAGCAATGAAAGCTTAACTGGAGAGGCAATCCATCCTCTCTGTGAGAGAGGAGACACAGAGACACTGGAAGGTCTCGTTGGCACGGTGAGCTCAGGAATTACCTTTAACCTGGCATGCTCCCATCAAACTAAAACAGATATCACGTTGTGACCATGTGCAAGTAGAACAAACCTGTCATTATCTTTATGGGCCGCGACAGCGATGCTGCTTTTCACCTTTTGTGTCTGAGGACAGATTTTTGTGATGCCGATAACGGCGCAACCGTGCAAGGTGCAGTCACGAACCTTACAGATGTGTAGTTGTGATTAAATGAAGGTCAAGTTCAAAAATGGGCGTGGTCCGAGCAAAGGGGGTGTGTCTGTGTGTGTATGTGACCGTGATACTTCCCCGACCCTACAAAGTGCAGTCACAAAACTTTCCAGATGTGTTGAGATCAAAATGAAAGAGGTGTTTGAAGATGGGTGTGGTCCGATCAAGTGAGGAAGGGGCCATTTCCCCCCCACTTTACGTCCCTGGTCTGATTGTGATATCACGAATCCTATTATAGCAAAGGTATGACCCCACCCTACTCTGCCTCTGATATTCCTACCCTAACCCCAACCAATCTCACTCCCCATACCCAAACCTAACCAACCTCAGTCCCCATACCCAAACCTAACCAACCTCACTCCCCATACCCAAACCTAACAAGTCACAGTAAAGACACAGTAAAGACACAGTAAAGTCACAGTAAAGACACAGTAAAGACAGATACACTTCTATAAATGTGTAAAATCCTGCAGTAGTCTGGTGGAGTCTGTGTCTTTACTGTGTCTTTACTGTGTCTTTACTGTGACTTTACTGTGACTTTACTGTGACTTTATTGTGTCTTTACTGCGACTTTATTGTGTCTTTACTGCGACTTTACTGTGTCTTTACTGTCAGTGTTATAACAGTTTCAGGGTTCCCCTTTAGTGTCGGTGTTCTAACAGTTTCAGGGTTCCCCTCTAGTGTCAGCGTTATACCAGTTTCAGGGTTCCCCTCTAGTGTCAGCGTTATAACAGTTTCAGGGTTCCCCTCTAGTGTCAGTGTTATAACAGTTTCAGGGTTCCCCTCTAGTGTTGCTGTTATAACAGTTTCAGGGTTCCCCTCTAGTGTCAGTTTTATAACAGTTTCAGGGTTCCCCTCTAGTGTCAGTGTTATAACAGTTTCAGGGTTCCCCTCTAGTGTCAGCGTTATAACAGTTTCAGGGTTCCCCTCTGAGCTCCTGTAGGTTTCACTTTCCTTTTCCAAACTCTGTCTTCTGTGTTTATAGAAGTTCTTATTGGTTCACAACAGATACAGTTACTGATATGCAGGTACTTAGTAGTACTCAAGCACTGTACTGAAGTACATATTGAGGTAGTTGCACTTTAATTGACTACTTCGATGTTCAACTCTTTTCTCATTTTCTCCTATAGTACACTACTTTAACTTTAGATGATATACTGACATACTTTTACTTAACTATGGTTTAGAATGCAGTACTAGTATTTTGTACAGTGTGTATTAGTACTTTTTATTGTTATTACTGTTTTCCTTTGTTTCTGATGTCTTTGTTCTGTGTGACGTCACATCTTTTGGAAAAAAAATCAATAAATAGTGAATTACCAAAAAAAGATGGTCATGATTATTAAAGAAGTCCTTTAAATGTGTGTTAATATGTTTTAACATCGTCACAGAAAGTCTCCCCTAATAAAACCATGTTGTCTCCGTGTGTTTTTTTCTTCTCTGTCAGCAGGTAATATCAACTTTATGTCCATATTCATATACTTCTATAAATGTGTAAAATCCTGCAGTAGTCTGGTGGAGTCTGTGTCTTTACTGTGTCTTTACTGTGACTTTACTGTGTTTTTACTGTCTTTACTGTGTCTTTTCTGTGTCTTTACTGTGACTTTACTGTGACTTTACTGTGTCTTTACCGTGACTTTACTGTGTCTTTACTGTGACTTTACCGTGACTTTACTGTGACTTTGCTGTGTCTTTACTGTCAGTGTTATAACAGTTTCAGGGTTCCCCTCTAGTGTTGCTGTTATAACAGTTTCAGGGTTCCCCTCTAGTGTCAGTTTTATAACAGTTTCAGGGTTCCCCTCTAGTGTCAGTGTTATAACAGTTTCAGGGTTCCCCTCTAGTGTCAGCGTTATAACAGTTTCAGGGTTCCCCTCTGGGCTCCTGTAGGTTTCACTTTCCTTTTCCAAACTCTGTCTTCTGTGTTTATAGAAGTTCTTATTGGTTCACAACAGATACAGTTACTGATATGCAGGTACTTAGTAGTACTCAAGCACTGTACTGAAGTACATATTGAGGTAGTTGCACTTTAATTGACTACTTCGATGTTCAACTCTTTTCTCATTTTCTCCTATAGTACACTACTTTAACTTTAGATGATATACTGACATACTTTTACTTAACTATGGTTTAGAATGCAGTACTAGTATTTTGTACAGTGTGTATTAGTACTTTTTATTGTTATTACTGTTTTCCTTTGTTTCTGATGTCTTTGTTCTGTGTGACGTCACATCTTTTGGAAAAAAAATCAATAAATAGTGAATTACCAAAAAAAGATGGTCATGATTATTAAAGAAGTCCTTTAAATGTGTGTTAATATGTTTTAACATCGTCACAGAAAGTCTCCCCTAATAAAACCATGTTGTCTCCGTGTGTTTTCTTCTTTTCTGTCAGCAGGTATAATATCACCTTTATATCCATATTCATATACTTCTATAAATGTGTAAAGTAGTCTGGCGGAGACCTGCTGAGTAACAGGTGGTGTGATGTCAGGAAAGTGAAACTTAAGGAAACGAAAACTGAGCAGCGGACTATAAGAGCGGCGGTCAGCGGCTCCTCGGCACAATGTAACCAGGGATGGGAGTCCGAGGCCTGGGCACTCTGCTGGAGAACCACCGGCGGATCTACCGTGACGTCCAGTTCAGGAAGAGCCGGCTGGTGGTCGACGGGAGTAACCTTGTCTACCTGCTCTACTTCCACTCAGGTACGACCAGGTACTCTAGTAGTACTAGTACTACTACAGTACTGTAACTTCCTCTACCTGCTCTACTTCCACTCAGGTACGACCAGGTACTCTAGTACTACTAGTACTACTACAGTACTGTAACCTCCTCTACCTGCTCTACTTCCACTCAGGTACGACCAGGTACTCTAGTACTCTAGTACTACTAGTACTACTACAGTACTGTAACCTCCTCTACCTGCTCTACTTCCACTCAGGTACGACCAGGTACTACAGTACTGTCTAGTACTACTAGAGTACAGTACTGTCTAGTACTACTAGACTAGAGTACTGCAGGTGAGGAAATATACTTGTATATTTTGAGTATCAGATACTTGTTAAGGCTGCTGTCGCATGTAATACCGTCTGTTACAACCACACAGAGACATTATATCTATCTATTTCTACACTTGGATGACGTCATTCATTTATGAGTTTTTATGAGGCAACTTTTAAAGCCAGGTTACTTTAACAGCACGATGATCACATTATTACATATTATTAAGAGATTATTAAGTTTTTAACACGACTCCTTTAATCCATCACCATGCATCCTATTTTATTAGATGAGTATTATAGTATCTTTAAAATCTCATATTTTGTTGGATGAAAACTAAATAAGTACATTTACTCAGGTACTGTACTTGTACTTTACTTGAGTATTTCCATTTTCTGATATTTTCAACTTCTCCTCCGCTACATCTCAGCTCACTAACTAGGTAACTAACTATGTAACTATGGGTAACTAACTATGTAACTATAGGTAACTATGGGTAACTATAGGTAACTATAGGTAACTAGGTAACCAGGTAACAATCCTTTCATCCTTTGGTTGATCCTTTGGTTGATTCTTTGGTCAGGTCTGGACCAGAACCACGGCGGGGAGTATGCTGCGTTTGAGGTCCTGATTGAGAAGTTCATCAAAGCCCTCAGAGACTGTGGGATCGTGCTGTACGTGGTGCTGGACGGAGGCTCGGACTACACCGACAAGAAGCTCCAGACCTTGACGCTACGTGCCAAAGATCGGATCAAGAAGGCGCATCAAGCGGCGGAGGGCAACAGGCCGGAGGGCATCCTGCCACAGCTGGTCAAGCTGGTGTTCAAACAGACGCTGGAGCGGCTGGAGGTACCGGTGGCTCAGTGCTACTGGGAGGCCGACCAGGAGATAGCTGCCCTGGCCAGGGAGTGGCAGTGCCCGGTGCTTTCCAGAGACAGCGACTTCTACATCTTCGACCTCCCGGCGGGGCTGCTGCCCCTCATGGACTTCCGGTGGGAGGCGGTGGAGCAGAGCGGCTCGCAGAGCTACATCCCCTGTACAAGCTACAACGCCTCCAGCTTCTGCATCTTCTTCAACATCCAGCGCCAGCTCCTGCCCACCTTCGCCACCTTGGCCGGAAATGACTACGTCAAGCTGCAGAAGATGAAGTCGCCCATCGACTGGGCTCAGTTCGCCCCGGAAGGCGGTTGGACAACAGGCCAGCTGGAGGGGCTGCTCTGCTGGCTGAAGGCCTTCCAGCAGCCTCAGGAGGCCTTGGAGGCGGCGCTGGGGCTGATGGGAGATCTGAGCAGGGAGAGGAGGGAGGAGGTACTGAAGGGCCTGTATCTGGGGTTGAAGGAGTACCAGCTCCCTCCCAGCTCCCTGAAGAGGTTCTTCATCCACGGGACGGCACCTCCTCTCCCAGCAGTAGAACAAGTAATACAGACCTTAACTGTTGACCTGTCTTTCTGTCTGCCTGTCTGCCTGTCTGTCTGTCTGTCTGTCTGTCTGTCTGTCTGTCTGTCTGCCTGTCAGGCCGATAATCGGTCGATCCCTAGGGTTTATAGTACTAAAGTACACTTGTAATAAGTACACTGTGTCCTGTCCTCCTGGAGGTGGCGGTTCTGGTCCCAGACTGGACACGGCTGCCGCTGACCCAAGCCCGGCTGACTGCAGACATCCTGGACGTGCTGCTGCTGCGGAGGATGCCCCTCCGCATCTCCGTGGATCACGCCGACATGCCCAGCGCTCACCTGACCTCCAGGCCGCTCCGCCAGGTGATGTACGGGCTGCTGCTGGGCGACGGGCCGGAGGTGGTGGAGCGAGACAGAGAAGGCCTCCAGCTTAGGTTCATCCCAGTCCGACCCACCGTCACCGGTGCCGCTCAGCAGCTGACACTCAGCTCACTGGATCAGGTGAAGATGAGCCGGTGCCATTTTCAAAAACACGAACAATATGAGTTCCCTTTCAGAAATGTCAGGAAGTACACAACTCTCACTACACAGCCGTCACACTGACCTGGACATTATTATTAAATACACACAATACACATAAACCATCACCTCACTACAACCTGAAGCATCTGTGCTGATATCAAACCAATCTTTGTATTTAATATGTTTAATAGGAATTAATCTACATTAACGTTCAGGCTAACTTTTATATATTTAAGATAAAACACTTTATAAAAGGTTTGTGTTAGTCGGGGAGATCTGTATATTCTGATGACATAGACACTGTGTTCTGTCTTCTTCTGTGAGTTTTATTAATGTTTTAATGACACTGACCCTCCTCCTCCTGTGTGGTGGTCCCAGGCTGAGTCCTCTCAGCGTCTACTGGTCTTACTGGGAGCTCTGGGAGTGACTGAGGACTCTCTGAGCTGCCTGCCGTCTCAGCTGCGCCTCCCGGTGGCCGCGACCTGCTACTGGCTGCAGAGAGCTCAGCCTCCTCCGGACCAGGAGGTGGTGAAGGCTCTGCTGGTGGGACTGAGTACTGGAGACACCCCGAGACACACAGCAGGTAATAAACAGGTTATAAACACTAACACCTGGGACTGAGTACTGGAGACGCCCCGAGACACACAGGAGGTTATAAACACTGTTACCATCAGGTTATAAACACTGTTATAAACACTATCACCTGAGGTTACGATCAGGTTATAAACACTGTTATAAACACTATCACCTGAGGTTACGATCAGGTTATAAACACTGCTATAAACACTATCACCTGAGGTTACGATCAGGTTATAAACACTAACACCTGGGACTGAGTACTAGAGACGCCCCAAGACACACAGCAGGTAATAAACAGGTTAGAAACACTACCACCTGAGGTTACGATCAGGTATGTGATGTGTGTGTGTGTGTGTTGCAGCTCTGCACAGACAGAAGCTGGACGCCGGCGTGAATCACTCCTTCAACCAATGGCAGGCCTGCCTGAAGGTCAGCATCCAGCTGAACCAGCTGCTGGGGTTCCCCCTACCTGAACCCCAGATCGCCAGGTGAGTCTCCACCACCTACACCTGTTACAGTAGTACTCTGTTACAGTAAAATTACTAATACCACACAGTAAAAATACTCTGTTACAGTAAAAGTACTACTACTGCACAGTAAAAGTACTACTACTGCACAGTAAAAATACTCTGTTACAGTAAAAGTACTACTACTGCACAGTAAAAGTACTACTACTGCACAGTAAAAATACTCTGTTACAGTAAAAGTACTACTACTGCACAGTAAAAGTACTGTGTTACTCTGTTGTCCAGGTTGTATGAGGGGGCGCTGGTCCACCAGCTGGTCCTCAGGATGAGGTCCGGAGGAAAACTGAGGTCCTTTGTGAAGAGCGATCGCTCAGGTTTGCAACAATACCAAACCATGCAGGCCATCGTCCACCAGTTTCACTCTCGGGCGGCGCCGGCGCCGTCAGAGCCCCAGAAGAGAGCGGCGGCTCCACAGCAACACCCTCTGGACGACCTGACCGACACCCTGCAGCAGCTCTTCCTCCTGGACGAAGACAAGGACTCGGAGGCGAGCAGCACCATCAGTGTCCAGGAGGATCTGGACCTGAACCACCTGGTGTCAGTGAAATCTCGGTACCGAGCTAAAGAGAGAAAGAACCGGTGCAAGAACCCAGAACTGGCCACTAAACAGGAGTGTCGGGGCTGGGACCTCCTCTGATCCAGATCTGATTCACTTCTATTTAAAGCAGCACTTTGGACTTTTAAATGTTTCAATCTTTTGTAAAACTTTTAAATTCTTCAACTATCTGAGTTTTTGTTCATGTCTACTTAGGGACGAATGTTTCTCATTTAAGCTTCAGGAGTGAAAATGTGTAAATTTTTTCATATTTTTCAGTATTTATTTGATATTATTAATTTTATTTGAACTCAATGAGGTAAAAAAGAAGGAATACAAATAAGGAAATGTTAAATCTGTGGTTTTATGGTGTAAAATTATATTTCTTATGTCTGACGTGAATAAAGTTAAAAATCTGCAGCTCAAACTGCCTCCATGAATATATATATATATACAGTATATGTAATATGTACATATATATAATATGTAAATAGTATGTACTGTATGTACACACAGTGAAAATATGAATAAAAACAAAGTGAGCTCCTTTAAAAGATTTATAAAATTTTAATATACATTTTATTCTCCTCCACACACAGGTCATAAATAAAAGAGCAGATAAAGAGAGTCGGAGGCGTCTCTGACCGCCGTCACACCTACAACCGAGGGAACGGTCGACACGTCAAATGACTGAAACAATAAAATTATTATTGAGTTTGTTGCGGATCTTTTTTTGTTTTAAATGTCAGAAAATATTGAATAATATTTTATTAATATTTACTCATTTATTTATTAATTATTCATAATAACATAGAATAATATTTTCAGCTGAGTGACGTTTTAAAGGTGCTTATTTATATTTATATATTTAATTTACTACAACAAACAAAGAAGAGATTCAGAATAATGAAGATTGATAGATTAATAGATTATCCGGTTTGTTGCCGTTTAATTATCTCTCGATCGACTGATCGATGAGAAATTATTGAATTATTTCTGGTATGTTTTCAAAATGATACCAAAACATTAATGCCCAATAAAGAATAAAAAGTTAATTATTCATTATAATTTCAGTTATTCTGGAAACATCAGAATATTTTGTGAATTTAACTTTTGAAAAATATGTATAAAAGTGTTTGGATTTTATTTAACTAATTATCTTTAAAAGTTTTATTTAAGTTTGACAGCTTTAATTTAGACTAGTGATTATTTTCATTATTGATTCATCTGCTGATATTAACTGGATAAATCACTCGTTTGTACGGTCTATAAAATGACGACTTAAATCAAACACACATTATGAACCAAATATACAGTTTGTGACTAAATAAAAATAAAAATCCAGATTTCATTCCCACATTTGAAAAAATATTATTGCTGCCAAAATCAAAATGAAATTAATATTAAACTGACAAATCATTTTCCAGTCTACTCCTAAACATAACACTGCCTTAATAATAATAATGATAACAACAATAATAATAATAATAATCATCATCAATCATCATCATCATTATGATGTTGAATGTGCAGATAATGAAGTCAATAAAATTGCAAAGTGAAATTAAAGATGAATAAATCTCCATTTTATTTAGTTTCTTTATTAATATGTTTCAGTAATAATAATATAATTCTCAAAGTTTTCACTATTTCATGTTTCAGACTTTCTGATTGTAAAAACGAATAAAACATCTTGAGTCCGACGGCGTATCGATAATAAATATGGAGCCGGGGGAGATTAAACTACTCAGATTAAAGTCGGAATTAAAGTCTAAAGCGTGCGGCTTCACTTTGTACGGTTGGACGGTATTCTGACGGCAGCCGATGACCTCATCAGATTAGACGTCACCAGATTATCATCAGCATCCGGACGCTGAGGAGACACCGGAGAAAAAGAGGAAGAGGAGGAACATCCTGATGATGATGATGATGATGTGATGCCAACGGACTGATGAAGGACATCTCCTCACTAATGTGGCGTTCCCGGTTTCCCGCCGCCGTCTGGGCTGTGATGACGTTCATCCAACCTTTCAAAGTGAAGCCACGTGATTCCTTCCTGCTTCTTTATAATCTCATGAGTTTATTCTTCATAATCTCATGAGTTTATTCTTTATAATCTCAGGAGTTTATTCTTTATAATCTCAGGAGTTTATCCTTTATAATCTCAGGAGTTTATCCTTTATCATCTCAGGAGTTTATTCCTTCTAATCTCAGGAGTTTAGTTTTTCTGATCTCAGGAGTTTATTCTTTATAATCTCAGGAGTTTATCCTTTATAATCTCAGGAGTTTATTCCTTCTAATCTCAGGAGTTTAGTTTTTCTGATCTCAGGAGTTTATTCTTTCTAATCTCAGGAGTTTATTCTTTCTAATCTCAGGAGTTTATCCTTTCTAATCTCAGGAGTTTATTCCACCCCCCCACCACCGGCGTTTTTAAATATGTTAAATAATGTCGGTCAGTAAATGCTCTCAGTAAACTGTAACGTTCCTTCTTTAAATAATAACCGACTATCTGTGAATGTTTCAGTGCTTTAATCTTTACAGCAGGAATCAGGACCTGTACGTCCGTTAGCTACAGAAACAGGAAGAAATTCAACATTTGGTTTTCCCCGCGGAGCTAAAAACGTACGTACCGTTACACCTCCACTAAGTAAAGGATAATGTACAGCTAGCGGGTCATTATGTGAAATCAACCCCTTCAGGGCAACAATGACCCGCTAGCTGTACGTTATCACGCTTATTACACGACTACTTACTGAAGAAATCTATAATTTGACACAAACGGTTCGCCAGAGTCCGACGTCAGAGCTGCGTCCATAGCAACGGTCTGCTATACAGAAATAACAGACCGTGTAACGCAGTGGTCGACCAATCAGAATCGAGTATTAAACACAGCCTTGTAATAATAAACTGTGCACCACCTATAGAGGAATCAAAACAGGAAGTTACCGCATTCAACCAGGAAAAGCGAGCTGAATAGTGGTCAACACCTTCTAAATGATACGATTAAAGAAGAACACGTGTCTCTCCATGATTCTTCAGAGGGTTACCTAAAGAGAGCACGTCCTAAATAACCAGGAGGGCGGTCTGCGGCGGCGGCTTCCCCAACGCTACGGTCAGAGATCTACCACGAGGCCGAGCACGGACAGCTGCTGGTACAGGCTCACATCTCCCAGCAGCCACCTTGTCCTCCCAGTTTGACCAGTCCAGTCCGCTACCCTCCCCCCCCGTCCCAGAGGCTAGGAGCGTCCTCCAGTCCCAGACCAGAGCGTCTCCTGAGGACCACAGGAAGTCGTCTCAGTCTGAATTAGTCAGTGCCGTCACACTCATCCTCCTCTTTTTCCTCCTCCAACCCTCAGAGTCCTTCGGGTGGGGGGCTGGGGGGGGGAAGGTCATACCTCGTGGAAGCAGTCGGAGGGCGATCTCTTCCTGTCAGCTCCTCGCCACCTCTCCGCCATCTTGATGGCCTCCGACACCACACACACCGACGAGGTGAGGGTCACCAGGAACAGCAGGTCTGGAGGACGAACACAGTAGTAATATTACTCACTACTCACTGTACTACATGTTCTAAACAGGACTACAAGAATTCATCAGGGATGGAAACACATAGTATAGTAATACATGGTGATAAAATGTAGTGGAGTAAAAGTATAAGTAAGATAAAGAGGAAATACTAAAGTATAGTGAAGTAGAAGTACCTCCAGATTGTAGTAGTACTCACCAAAGATGCTGAGGCTCTCGGTCTGGAAGACTTTCTGTAGAGGAGGGAAGTAGATCACCAGCAGCTGACCCATGATGGAGGCCAGGACGGCGTAGCAGAAGGTCCTGTTACTGCACAGACCCAACTCATGGACCATACGGGTCTGAGGGGACACCACACACACAATCAGGACCAGGACCAGGACCAGGACCAAGATCAGGACCAAGATCAGGACCAGGTATAAATTCATGATTTTGACAAACTAATTCATCTTAATACACGGCTTTGTTGAATACTCGCTTCTGATTGGTCAATCATTGCATTCTGCGGTCTGTTATTTCTTTATAACAGCAGACCGTTGCTATGTATAACAGACCGTTGATATGTATAACAGACCGTTGCTATGTATGACAGACCGTTGCTATGTATGACAGACCGTTGCTATGTATGACAGACCGTTGCTGTGTACAAACAGACCGTTGCTATGTATAACAGACCGTTGCTATGTATGACAGACCGTTGCTATGTATGACAGACCGTTGCTACGTATGACAGACCGTTGCTATGGACACAGTTCTGATGTCGGTCTCTGGAGGACCATTTTTGTGTTAAATTATTGATTTCTTCAGTAAGTAGCCGTGTAATAAGCGGGATAATGTAAAGCTAGCGGGTCATTGTTGTGAAATAAACCCCGACAGGGTGATGCTGCACTGCCCTGTCTGATGGTTACCTGTGAACGAGAGCTCAGAGCGTTGAACATGTCAAAGAAGACAAAGCAGGTGAAGGTCATGGTGGTGTCTCGAGGAGTGATCACGTTGTCCTGCAGCTGAAAAATAACAACAAACACAATCAGTCACAAACCTGCCGGATCAAATCTCATTTACATCACAGCCGACCTACCTCTCTCCAGAAGACTAACAAAAGTGACCCACCTCTCTCCAGAAGACAAACAGCGTCCCACAGACGATGACGAGCGCCGACACCAGCACTTTGATGAGCAGACTGCGAGTGATGATGCTGTCTCTGACGTTTCGAGGAGGCTGACGAATCACGTCCCGGTCCACGGGCTCCACGCCCAAACTGTCAACGAGACACAGCAAACGTTTATCATCTTATTAAGTAACGGAGGGAATGTTCCGGTGGTGTCCGGACCAGAAAGCTTCTTAAAAGAGCTCCACAATCTATTTGATTTCACTATTAAACCTTCAAAACTAATGTTTCTAATATCACATCTAGTTACGGATATAAAGCAGAGAGTTTTAGGAGCTGATGGAACCCGACAGAATCAGCCATTTCTACACTTATTAGGAGTTTTTCTTATTTTATTTATTCAGTTAGCGGTTTAGTTTGATTTCCTGCTCATCTTATTTCTCTGGAGCCAATCTAATACTACTGGAATCATTCTAAAAACACACTAATACTACAGTTCCCATGATGCCCCTGTACCTCTGAGCGGGAGGTCCGTCCATGATGATGTTGATCCACAGGATCTGCATGGCGTTCAGCGGGTTGGGGAAGTTCATCAGCGTTGCCAAGGAGATGAGCGTCAGAGCCGCAATACTCCTGGAGACCAGCAGGGGGGGGGCGAGGAAACTATTACTACATTATATACACTATAAACTATATTATATTATAACTATTTAAATGTTGCTCCACTCACTGCCTTTATATTTAATCTCACAAGTTTATTAAATGACTGTAGAGACACACACGTCTGTAAACTTACAACTCATTTCATAAAAGAAAACTTCTGATGTCATCTCATAATATATATACTGTATATATACACAATATATACTGTATATATATATATATATATATATATATATATATATGTGACAGTTTGTTTCTACTCACGTGCTCAGCTGGAAGCGGACAAAGTTTTTAATGTTGTTGTAAATTCCTTTTCCTTCCTCGATGGCCGACCTGCAGGCAGAGAGCCAACCGTTACTCTCCATGATGATATATGTGATATACCTAAGCCCCCAACCCTTAAAGGGAAAGTTCAGCTGTTTCTCAGTGGGCTTGTATGAGCTACTTGTCCTTAGTAGGTGTATTAGCTACAGTAGAAACAGACAGGAGTACCAGCAGGGAGCAGAGCCATGTACTGCTGTGGACGGGTTTAAAAGAATCTAAACCAGTTTAAGTGGACGCTATATTTACAACACTGGTTTTGTAAATGCCTGGTGGTTTGAAGAGAGCATAGATAACAGCTTCAGAAAGGGCTGTCTGACGGCGACCTAAAGAGGTGAAAATATTCTTTAAATAGCGTCCCCTTAGAGTGATGTAGATTCTTTTAGGTGTCTAAAATCTGTCCACAGCTGTACATTGATCTGCTCCAGACTCCATCTACTGAAGTAACACACCGACTATGGAGAACATAAGATCAGATAGACCTTCACTAAACCCACGGAGGAGAACTTCAGGTGTTACAGCAGCACAAGATAGAAATAAGAACAAATCAATAGAGAAGTAACAATAGAAAGTAAGAATAAATGAATAAAATCAGAGGTATATACAGCTAGTATAAGAGTATACCAGATGAACTGAGTACAGGACCTGATACAAGCCCACTTCAACACATCCACACTACAGCTCACTGTTGACTCACATGATGGTCTGGAAGTCATCGTCCACTAGGATCATGTCGGCCGCCTCCTTGCAGACGTCGGTACCCGTCTGGCCCATCGCCACGCCGATGTCGGCGGCCTTCAGGGCCACGGCGTCGTTCACCCCGTCGCCTGTCATGGCCACCACGGCACCGATGTTCTGGAGGGACTGCAGAGAGGCCAGACGTTTACTTCCTGATACTGACTGACACATGAAGATACGATACGATACGACACAATACGATACGATACGATACAATACGATACGACACGACACGACACGACACGATACAATAAGAACGCCACAATATGACAAGAACGATACGAAAAGAACGATACGAAACGATAAGAACGATATAATAAGATAAGAACGATACGATAAGAACGATACGAAACGATAAGAACGATACAATAACAACGATATAATAAGATAAGAACGATACGATAAGACCGATACCAAACGATAAGAACGATACGATAAGAACGATATAATAAGATAAGAACGATACGATAAGAACGATACGATAAGAACGATATAATAAGATAAGAACGATACGATAAGACCGATACAAAACGATAAGAACGATACGATAAGAATCCCACAGTTTCTTCTCTTATTCGTGCAGGTTTAGCGACCGTAACAGCAGCAGCATCATCTCAGTGTTTTGTTCAACCTGCTCACCTTGACGATCTTCAGCTTGTGTCGAGGACTGGCTCGATAAAACACGGCTATCTGTGGAGAAAAGTATAAAGAAAATAAAAAATGTTCTGTGATGTCTTAGTCAGTATTATTATCTCAATGTCAGTATTGTTTAAAGGTGAACGTGTTCTCACTCTGGGGACGACGTGTGAAAGCTGCTGCAGGTCCAGTTGATCCACCTCGTCTCCAGACAAACACTGACAGCCTTTAGAGTACAGACCCAGACGACTGGCTGCAGAGACACAGACAGAGAGAGCTGGGTCAATTCATTCATTCATTCAGCTCTGAGTGTACAGGTTACACTGATCTAAACCCGTCTCTGGTCTCTGACCTATGGACACGGTTGTCTCCTGGGAGTCTTTACAGGTTAAACTGATGTCAGTGATCTAAACCCGTCCCTGGTCTCTGACCTATGGACACGGTGGTCTCCTGGGAGTCTTTACAGGTTAAACTGATGTCAGTGATCTAAACAAGTCGCTGGTCTCTGAGCTATGGACACGGTGGTCTCATGGGAGTCTCTACATGTTAAACTGATGTCAGTGATCTAAACCCATCTCTGGTCCAGTGATCTAAACCCGTCTCTGGTCTCTGACCTATGGACACGGCGGTCTCCTGCGAGTCTCCGGTGATCATCTTGATGGCGACTCCGGAGCTGATGAGCGCCCCCACGGCCTCTTTGACCCCTGACCTCGGGGGGTCGATAATGCCCACCAGACCCAGGAAGGTCAGGTTCCCCATCTCAGAACCCGATGCAAACGCCAGAACTACAGGAAGAGACAGACAGACAGACGTGATGTCAGCGTATTCGTGTGCTGATGTCATCAATCAGCTCGCGGTATGAGTGACTTCCTGTGACCTCTGAGTCCGGCGGTCCCCATGTAGCTGATCTGCTGCTGGTACAGCTCCCTCTGCTGCTGGGTCAGAACCAGGCTGCTGCCTCTGCTGTGGTACCAGCTGCACAGCTGGATCACCTGCTCATACGCTCCCTTCATGAAGTAGACGCCAGCCTTCTCCTGTACAGAGAGAACCACATCAGAACCAGAACCAGAACCAGGGAAACCGATCACTACTGACCTGCAGGACAGAACCGGGTCAACCGATCACTACTGACCTGCAAGGTGCGCTGGAAACAGCGGACCGCCATCCACTTCTGCTCTGAGGTGAAGGGATGCTCCTCCATACGGACGTACTCCTGCTGCAGGCCCTCCAGACCCATCTGGAACACATAAGACCTGGATTAGAACCACAGCTGGACCAGAGCTACAGCTGGATCAGAACCACAGCTACATAAAAGTACAGTCAGCAGAGTAACCATGGCAACGTGTCCAGTCAGCAGGACTGCGAGACACTTTGACGTAGTTTTACCTTCATGGCGAGGGCGATGAGTGCTCCCTCCGTCGGTCGACCCAGAACGATGTGATTCCTGATGACCGAGTCGTTACACACACAGCCAGCCTGACACACACACACACACACACACACACACACACACACACACACACACACACACACACAAGTTAATACCTCTTTAATTACAGATTTGTCAGGTCCAGTCTGTGATAACGTGTGGATATTATTATATTAATTATATAATATTAATATTAAATGTGTGGATATCATTGTATTAATTATATTATATTAATATTACATTTGTGGAGATTATTGTATTAATTATATTAGATTCATATTACACGTGTGGATATTATTATATTAATTATATTATATTAATATTAAACGTGTGGATATTATCATATTAATTATATTATATTAATATTAACCATGAGGATATTATTATATTAATTATATTATATTAATATTAAACGTGTGCATATTTTCCGGCGTGCTGACTCACCTCTACGATCTTGCTGATTGACTGGCAGGCGAAGCCGTGGACGACCTCGCCGTCCAGCAGAACTTCTCCTGCTCCGTTGTAGCCGACGCCCGTCACCTGCAAGACAACGTCACAGGGTAAAGAACCCACGAACCACAGGAACCCACTATAAATAGTTAAAACTAATTTTAAACCCTGACGTCTAATAAAATCAAATAAAAACGCCGGCCGTGACTCTGAGAAAGATCAGCGACAACAACGTTGTATTCTGGATGAGAAACACCAGCGAAAGCCCCACGTATGTATGTTTATAATCACTCTGACATTTATGTTTCATAAAAACTACTGTATGATGTTGTGAGTTTAATACTTGTTGTACAGCAGCTAAAAACACTTCTCAGACCTCAGCGTGGAGTCCATCCGACGTGAACAGCTGAGTGACAGTCATCTCGTTCTTGGTCAGAGTTCCTGTCTTATCTGAACAGATCACGTTACAGCAGCCTGACGGAGAAAACACACAGTCAACAGGAAGTAACGGACACACAGTCAACAGGAAGTAACGGACACACAGTCAACAGGAAGTAACTGATAGACAACGTTACAACATCAGACAGACAACATCTGAATTACGTCTGATTGTACTGAATCAGCTGAATGTGGACCAGCTGACAGTAGAAGCTGTTCTGACCTGTTGTTCAGTAACGTACCCAGAGTCTCTACGATGGGAAGCTTCTTGATGATGGCTCTTTTCTTCACCATGCGCATCACGCCGAGCGCCAGCGTCACCGTCACCACGATGGGTAAACCCTCCGGGATGGCGGCTACCGCCAGACTGAAGGACAGGAGAGCTGATCAGTGATCAATAATCAATACAACTGTTTACCATCAGGACACGAGTTCATTTATCAGAATAATATGACTACAGGAGCAGTCGCTGAGTTCTGGTTCTGGTTCTGGTCTCTGTGGTACTGGACCTGAAAACCTCACTGGGACTTCAGGAAGCTGCTCACAGTTACCTGCAAAAACCTCAAACTATATTGTCCACAGACTGTATTGACCATCAGTCTGTGGTTCAGTGACGTTGAGCTACCTGACACCGATGGTGAACATGTCCATGATCCTCTTCCCCTGCAGCCAGCCCACCAGCATGATAACCCCTGAGACAGAGAACACAGAGTGAAGGTGATGATGAGGAGGAGACGCTTCAGATGAAGACTAACGCTGGACTGATGACTGGAAACCAACACACCTATGATGCCGAAGGAGTAGAGCGAGAGCTGCTTCCCCAGCAGGTCCATGCTCTTCTGTAACGGCGTCTTAGGAGCCTGAACAAACACACAGATACTCACAAATAATCACCTTTATTACATACGAGGACCTGACCCAATAAATATCGTAGGGGAAAATACTAGTACTGCAAAACGTCAAGAATCAGAAATATAAAATAGAACTTTACAATATAAAATATGTCTCAGATACGTCAGTTTTAAAACATAAAGGCCGGTAAAAGGTGGTGTTTCTGTGCACTATAATAACCTGCTGACTGTAATTCTACATCTAGTACATCAGCAGCAGGTCAGTCATCACAGTTCTCAGTTCCGTTCACAACCTCAGTGTGGAACAACGGCTCCCTTGTTTTACCTGTAACAGTGTAATGTGGTAGTAATACTTGTTTTACCTTTAACAGTGTAATGTGGTTGTTTTAGTGTAATGCAATGCTTCCTGACAGAGGTTCTGTCTCTCAGTGTTTCCTTACTGCTCAACACAGTCTGAACTTTATAATCAGTGAGACGTTTATTATCAGTGAACCGACTGGTTCTTTCAGTCTTATTCAGACTCTGAGTTATAAATAATTTAGAATAGGTGGCTGTTATTATCTCTGCTGTCACCGTCTCAGGTTTTTGTCCTGTAAAAGGTTGATTATGTAGAAACGTAGCCAACACATCAGTGTTAGTAGGGCTGCACAATTAATCAAATATTAATCACGATCAGGATTTTGTCTTCCCATAATTAAATGAACATGACTGACTGTGATATTGAGGTTTAAAATGCTCCGCTCATAGAAAACTGCTGCAGATCAAATCAAACACTTCATGAACTAACAGCGTCTCCTCTCCTAGCTTCAACGATCAATGACTTTTAGTAATCAGATTACTGCAATTACTCCTGGAATCGTTGCAGCCTTACCTCTAAGTCATGTTTTCAGGCTGTTGTCTCCGTCCAAAAAAACCCACAAAAACATGTCCCCAACTATCTGAATCCCAAACTTGAAAACAGAGACAACAACAACAACAACAGCAGCTGTCTGCAGCTGGAACAGCTCCTTCATATTCAGATAGAACCAACCTCTTCTGCTTGCATCATCTTGAAGACCTCCCCGAACTCAGAGTTCTCTCCGGTCCCGATGACGATGCCCTGAGGAAGAACAAACATCACATGACATCACATCACCTCCTCAGAGTTAGAGGATATCTATCTGGTTTATTTCTGCGTCTCCTCGTTGGACTGAGTGTGTGTCTTCTGTTCTGGTGTTACTGTATCCTGTCGGTACGACTGTATTTTATGTGTGTTCAGATCACCAGGACACGTGTTAATACCAGGTGGGAGCGGGGCCTTAATGCACAACAATGTGACCTGCTGTCCATCTTTAAACTGTAAACGTGTAAATATAAAATATACAGTAGAACCAGAGCTGTATTTTAATAACGTGTTCAGACAGAGAAACAGGAAGTGACATCATCCTGCAGTACCTTGGCTCTGCCGCAGCGCACCAGCGTCCCCATGAAGGCGATGTTGCTGCGGGACGCCATGTTTCCGTTTGTGGACGCCAGCTGGTGATAGGTGGACTTGGAGCAGGGCGTGGTCTCCCCCGTCAGACTGGACTCGTCCACCGACAAGTCTGTCGCCTGAGAGGACAAACGTGTCTTTACTGTCTTTACTCTACGGTCTAATCAACACGGTGGTAAAGAGTCTCTTTACTCTACTGTCTCATCAACACAGTGGTAAAGAGTCTCTTTACTCTACTGTCTAATCAATACAGTGGTAAAGAGTCTTTTTACTCTACTGTCTCATCAACACAGTGGTAAAAAGTCTCTTTACTCTACTGTCTAATCAATACAGTGGTAAAGAGTCTTTTTACTCTACTGTCTCATCAACACAGTGGTAAAAAGTCTCTTTACTCTACTGTCTCATCAACACAGTGGTAAAGAGTCTCTTTACTCTACTGTCTAATCAACACAGTGGTAAAAAGTCTCTTTACTCTACTGTCTCATCAAGCAGCTCACATGTTGTAGTTTAAACAGACAGAACCAGCTCAGTAACACCTGGAGTGTTTCAGTAACACCTGGAGTGTCTCAGTAACACCTGGAGTGTTTCAGTAACTCTGTCTCTTTATGGGGCTGGAAGGTTTCTAAAAAGAATAAACTACAGAGAAAATACAGATCAAGTTTTAAGAGTATAATGAGTTATTGAGATAAACTTCCTGTTGTTTACTAGTATGATTGTTAACTGAACGGTGGATTTATTGACCCTGTATTTAGTTTCCAGTTCCACATATAGGAGCTGTAAACTGAACCATCAGGGTGGTTGTAGTGAGCAGCTTCCTGCTGACAGGATTTGTAACTAAGGAACCTGCCCTGGACAAATAAAGAAGAAGAAGAGGTGATTATTAAACAGTGTTTACCTCCACCAGGCGGAGGTCAGCCGGGACTCTCTCTCCGACCGACAGACAGACGGTGTCTCCAGGAACCAGGTCTCTGGCCAGCAGCTGCTCCAGGTTCCCCTCCCTGATACTGAGAGACAACATTACACTGGATTTAACACCTTCATCTGCATATATATATATATATATATACAGAGAAAACTAACCTTAATCTGCATATATATATATAGAGAGAGAGAAAACCAACCTTCATCTGCATATATATATATATATATATATATATATATATATATATATATATAGAGAGAGAGAAAACCAACCTTCATCTGCATATATATATACAGAGAAAACCAACCTTAATCTGCATATATATATATATATATATATATATATATATATACAGAGAGAAAACCAACCTTAATCTGCATATATATATATAGAGAGAGAAAACCAACCTTCATCTGCATATACAGTATCAATTTCTACCCACTGCTGCTTTAATGGTACACACTGTAGATATTCAGACTCACTATAACTATCATTATCACTCCTGGTAGGTGAACCTGCTGTTACAGGTGTGAGACAGACAGACAGACAGACAGACAGACAGACAGACAGACAGACAGACAGACAGACAGACAGGTGGAGGACCAGGTGTTCTTCATTCTGATGTTATCTGAGCAGTTTAATCACCAACATCCTCCTCTGATCTACTGTCGTCCTTTAAAGTTCATATATAAGACCTGATGTTTACGTCATCTATCAGATACAAACTAACTACAGCTGCAAGTCCATTCAAATATTTAATCAGGATTAATCACACATTTTTTATCTGTTCTAAATGTACCTGGAGATTAGTCAAGTATTTAATACTCTTCATCAACATGGGAGTGGACAAATATGCTGCTTTATGCAAATGTAAAAACCTGTTGAAGCTGTCTGTAATAAATTAGAACTATGTTGATTTAAATAATAGCTTCACATGGCAGTATGTTTCTCTGCATTTAATAGTTCAAGTGAAACCGATATTAGTCGAAGGAGAGGTTTGTGTTTGATTGTTGCTCCCCTCTGGTTCAAGTGAAAACTACCAGATGTACAAGTTGTAGATTTGACTATGATTATTTTCACAATATTGGGAGGATGTTTTTCCGCTATCTACATATATTACAATATAGTACATGTTAGCAAAATCACATATAAAGTAATAATTAGGGCTGTCAATAATTTAAAATATTTAATCGTGATTAATCGCAAACAAATCGCACATTTTTTATCTGTTCAAAATGTACCTTAAAGGGAGATTTGTCATGTGTTTAGTACTCTTATCAACACGGGAGTGGACAAATATGCTGCTTTATGCAAATGTATGTATATATTTATTATTGTAAATCAATTAACAACACAAAACAATGACAAATATTGTCCAGAAACCCTCACAGGTACTGCATTTAGCATAAAAAATATGTTCAAATCATAACATGGCAAACTGCAGCCCAACAGGCAACAACAGCTGTCAGTTTGTCAGTGTGCTGACTTGACTATGACTTGCTCCAAAATGCATGTGATTATCATAAAGTGGGCATGTCTGTAAAGGGGAGACTCGTGGGTACCCATAGAACCCATTTACATTCAAATATCTGGAGGTCAGAGGTCAAGAGACCCCTTCGAAAATGGACATGATATCTTTTCCTCGTCAACATTTAGCTTAAGTTTGGAGCATTATTTAACTTCCTTCATGACAAGCTAGTATGACATGGTTGGTACCAATGGATTCATCAGGTTTTTCTAGTTTCATATGATACCAGTATCTTCACTCTAGCTTTAAAACTGAGCCGCTACAACCTAAAAATCACAGAGTTGTGTTAAAGATTTGGGGAGTTTAAATGAATTTGCGTTAACGCGTTATTATCACGTGAACTTTGACAACCCTAATATAAACATTTTGTGGAACAGAAAAAGAAGAGGAAGAGGAAGGATTAAACTCTCACCAGTGACATTCTGGAGGCACCAGCTTCCCCAGTTCTTCTAGAGACTTCTCTGAGCGGTACTCCTACGCAACAACAACAACAACAGGTCAGAACAACAGAGCTGTGTTCATCCAGACTGAACATCTGGAGAGGATTCACTTTATTAACACTAATGAGCTGTGAACGGACTCACCTGGACAAACGCTACCGTCACTACTATGATGATGGCCTGTTAGAGAGAGACAGACAGACAGAGAGACGAGAGACGTGTTTAAACACGTCTCCACCAGCACAATGTGGCCTTTAATGAATGCAGGTGTCTTATCAGGCTGAGGAGGCCAGGTACTATAGTCCTGTTCAGAACATGGTGGTTCTCAGGTAGCAGGAAACAGAGAACATGGTGGTTCTCAGGTAGCAGGAAACAGAGAACATGGTGGTTCTCAGGTAGCAGGAAACAGAGAACATGGTGGTTCTCAGACAGCAGGAAACAGAGAACATGGTGGTTCTCAGGTAGCAGGAAACAGAGAACATGGTGGTTCTCAGGTAGCAGGAAACAGAGAACATGGTGGTTCTCAGGTAGCAGGAAACAGAGAACATGGTGGTTCTCAGACAGCAGGAACATCGTTCTCTGTGACTTCTCAGCTGATGTCTTTCCTCTCAGATGCAGACTTGTATCCCCGTGAGGAGAGCTGAGTCACCCTGAATCTAAAAATATGAGTCTCATGTCTGTAGTTCAGAGTGATGAAGAGGAGGAGGAGGAGGAGGAGGAGGAAGAGGAGGATGGATTCTGAGGGCTTTAAATGAGTTGTGTTATTAGAGAACTAACTTCCTGTCACCTGACCCCATCTCTCCTACCATCCATCACGTCTCCCTGACCTGTGACCTTTCCTCTAGCGCCAACTTCAGGACAAACGTTAACTGTTCAGCTCCACTACTGACTCCAGATCAGTCTTCATGTTTCATGATATATCTGTGATCAACACAGCCGGACGTTGTAGATTTACATATCCGACACGTCGTCTCTGTTGTTTGAGCGCCTGCTGCACGTCTACGTTGACAATGATGGATTTGAGCATGTGAACAGTCCCTCATCCTGCACGTGATCTATGAAATTATTTACTGCTGCAACATTTTCAAGGATCCAAAAGAGACAAAAGGTTTAATATGTGAAGTCAGGCAGGAGTTGTTTCCTTCTATTAATAAGAGTAGAGGAGCTGCAGGAGAACAGCTGTCATAGTGTGAGCTGTAACGTACCACAGTGATGCTGATGGCGTCATCAAACTGGTGCATGAGAACGCTGATGACGGCCGACGCCAACAGCAGCAGGATGAGAGGATCTTTGAACTGCAGAGAGGAAGAGGAAGAGACATCAGTGAGACCAGGATGTGATGGATCACACCAGACAAGACGCCAAACGGTTAATGGACTTCTTTCCTCTGACTATCCCTGATATCGGAGTAGAGGAAACCCAGGAGAACACTACATGTAGGAGACATCTGAACATGTGACCTTCGTCCCATCTCCTCTTCCTCTCCTCTGATAACCAGTGACTGAATGTTGTTACTGATAAACAGACAAGAGGTGTCGAAGGTTATGTGAGCTAAAAGAAACAGAGCGTGAAATGATTTCACAATATTATATCATATATATATCATATTATATCATATATATATATATATATAATATTATATCATATATATATAATATTATATTGTCAGTTATAACATGATCTGAATGTCTGAATGAAATAAAAATGATAATCAAACCCAACTTTGTCATAAGATGCTGAATGCTGAGCCTCCAGACGTTTTATCAGCACAGGTAATATAATTATAATAATAGTCTTTCTGCTGGATGAGTGGAGGCTTCCTGAGACTGAGTACTGGGCAGACTGGAGCCACCAGTTACAGTTTACTGGTGAATAAACTGGGACAGATCCTAGTATTATTATATACCTGGGAGATGTATTTCTTCCATAGCGGCTCCTCTTCACTGATGTCAAACTCGTTCCAGCCGTGGTAGGCTCTCCTCCGGGTCACCTCCTCCTGGGTCAGACCCAGCTGCAGGTCGGCCTGTCAGAACCACAGTCAGCCATTATTATTATTATTGTTATTATTATCATTATTATAATTATGATTTTAATTATTATTATTATCATTGTTATTATTATTATTACTATTATTGTATTATTATTATCATTATTATTATTATTACTATTATCATCAGCACCAACACAACCCACATGGATGGTTGTTGATGGTTGTAAGACTTCACAGCTTAATGTGAGAAAGCCTTTCTTTCTAACTGGGTCGGTGATTTCTAGAAGGTTCTGCTGAGGACCAGCCACAGATGTACTACAGTTAGTTAACAGCTGGTCTGAGGACAGGCCACAGATGTACTACAGTTAGTTAACAGCTGGTCTGAGGACAGGCCACAGATGTACTACAGTTAGTTAACAGCTGGTCTGAGGACAGGCCACAGATTTATTACAGTTAGTTAGCAGCTGGTCTGAGGACAGGCCACAGACGTACTACAGTTAGTTAGCAGCTGGTCTGAGGACAGGCCACAGATGTACTACAGTTAGTTAACAGCTGGTCTGAGGACAGGCCACAGATGTACTACAGTTAGTTAACAGCTGGTCTGAGGACAGGCCACAGACGTACTACAGTTAGTTAGCAGCTGGTCTGAGGACAGGCCACAGATGTACTACAGTTAGTTAACAGCTGGTCTGAGGACAGGCCACAGATGTACTACAGTTAGTTAGCAGCTGGTCTGAGGACAGGCCACAGACGTACTACAGTTAGTTAGCAGCTGGTCTGAGGACAGGCCACAGATGTACTACAGTTAGTTAACAGCTGGTCTGAGGACAGGCCACAGACGTACTACAGTTAGTTAGCAGCTGGTCTGAGGACAGGCCACAGACGTACTACAGTTAGTTAGCAGCTGGTCTGAGGACAGGCCACAGATGTACTACAGTTAGTTAACAGCTGGTCTGAGGACAGGCCACAGATGTACTACAGTTAGTTAGCAGCTGGTCTGAGGACAGCCTACCTGCAGGACACATGCTACTTCGTTGACGGGGAGTTCGCTGGCTTTTCTGGAGGTTAGTACCGGGACCATGGTCTCATCTTCACTGAAGGATTGTCTCTCGGAAAGCTGCAACACAAACACACAGAGGACAACGTTACTGGAGCAGGCGGGAGGACATTTATCTGTTTATTCATCTATTAGTCAGCATTCCTCACATGGACTGTAGAGAGGAGCTGTAGGACCAGTCTGATTCTGGAGACGCCTGGAGCTCAACCAACATGCTCTAACAACGCTCTAACAACATCAAACTAACCACTCACATAACTATAACCAGTCTGACACTGGAGACGCCTGGAGCTCAACCACCACCACGCTCTAAAAACGCTCTAACAACGTTATATATATATATATATATATATATATATATATCATTATTATATATATATATCATTATTATATTAGCACTCACTAAGACTATCTGAGAACCAGAGGATTACAGGAATCTGATTATTTGACAGAGGATTACAGGAATCTGATTATTTCCCACTGAAGGACAGTGTTGGCGTAGTAGAAGAGGAGTGTTACTACAGGAAGAGAATCAGACTGAGAGGTGAAGAAGAACCTGATCATCAGGTGGTGATGAGTCGTCTCCATCGGATCACTGACACGGACTCACTGTGACTCACTTTAATATACTAACATCTACTGTACCTACCAGGAGGGTTAGAAACACTAAGAGGACTAAATATACCTCAGATAAGATCAGGTCTCAGGACTAGAAGGGTTAAATTAATCCAACACTGAGGAGCCCCAGACCTCAGCAGTGGAGGACTAACTGCAGTTTCCAGGTATTTCTCATCTACCTTCAATATTTATACAGCCAGAGTCTGAAGGAGAGAAAACTACTTACAAATACTCTTAGAGGGTCAGCAGCTGGTGGAACCGGCCGAGGTCTGAGCTGCTATTAGAAATACTCAGACGTTCAGCAGCGAGGTCTGAGCTGCTAAATGATCTACATGTGAGGAATAAACACAGTTAAACTAAAAGAGTTGAGTTAGTCGTGACAGACGAGCTGGTGAAGGAGACTAACAGCCTTCAGACACTTTGACACAACCCGATTGCTCTTCTTTCCCCTTCAAAATAAAACAGCAGAATCACAAACATCTCTCAGCAGCAGATCTGTTGTAATTTAGTAATTACTGATGATGTAGACGAATCAAAGAAGACACAGCGATGCATCAGCATACACACACAGTCCTGACAGTATCTAACCCAAAGACACTTCAACATGTGGACTGGAGGAGGCGGGGATC